>WNWU01000017.1:3417685-3455579 GCA_012654045.1 Ptyas mucosa | reverse complement strand
CTTCTCCTTCTCCTTCTCCTTCTCCTTCTCCTTCTCCTTCTCCTTCTTTTCCTTCTCCTTCTCCTTCTCCTTCTCCTTTCCCTTCTCCTTCTCCTCTTCTTTCACCATCAACTGCAACCATAAAACTCCCGATCATCTGACTATTCTCTACCTCAAACACTCAATTTCAGTTGTTGTGCTATCCAATCCATAATACTTTCTTCATTTATTTGCCTACAAATATATTATGCAAGTTGAGGTAACAGATTGCTCAGAGAATTGTAAAAAATTCCCTCATACTGATTAATTATATATAATCGTTCTGTGTATATATCATATTTTAAATCTCTCCAAGCACTGTTTCCGGGACAGATTACAGTGATTGGAATACAAAGATCTGTAAAGGTAAGTAGATTATGGCTCCACTCACATGTGAATTTAGATTGGAAGCTAAACTTTATAATTCAATTCCAGCTGTGAAGTCTAAGATGCAATGAATGCTAAAACTTGACCAAAGATCCAATAATAGTTCACAATGAAGTGCCAGTGAAATCCTATTTTTCTTCTTATTAATTTCCTAAATGGTTTATGAACCATCACATAATGAATTACACTACTCTTTAATAAGCAATGCTATACCCAAAGTGGGTAGATACATTAGTACCACTTATTGATATAAAAATGAGCGACAGAGGTAAAGGAAAGGTGACTTGCTCATGGCTGCTGAGGCAGAAGATGTTTCAATCCTAACTTGACTTACTAGAAGCAAAGCTTTCTTGAACTCAGGGAATATACTTACTGTAGCAGTGAACAAATCACACAGGTAGTCCTCATTTAGTGACTGTCTTGGGTAGCAATCATCCGAAATTATGATGGTAATGAAAAAGTAACTTTGTGACCAATGGCTGCACTTAGGACAACAAAGGTCTTCAGAGTGAAACTGGTTAAAGTCCCCATCAGTGTCAGGTAGCAGCTGCAGCAGGTGGAAAGGTCCTAATCAATGAATTAAGATAACAGAGCTCAGCTTGTCAACTCTTTTTAGGGACACACTGTGCTGTGGAGAAAAGCAGTTCCGGAAAAAGTAGCCTATTGATTTCCAGAGAAGCAATGGAAGACTGAAGAAGACTGCAGTGGAAAAAGGAGCCAGTGAATGGATCAGCTCCTCAGAATTCTCCAGAGCAAGGAGGAGGCCAGATTTGCCCACACATACTCCATGTCACATTCTGATGTCCCACGTAAAAACACAGACCGGCATGATGTGACCATCCAAAAGGAATCAAAGTTCCTCCTGTGGTTAGCTCACCTGCCCCTTATATTATGCCCCACCTCCCTTGTGTGTATACCCCACCCTTCCCATGAACTGCCAATATGTCCTCCACAGTCCAGCCATGCTCCTAGCCACCCATTCTGGCTCATCCTGCCTGGTTTCCTGCTGCCGCCCACGTTCCGACAATCAGCTGTTTTCCCGATCCAACGAACAGCTGTTTTTCACTCAGTTGGGTACAGTCAGGGTTCCACTAGTCAGGCGGCAGTCCATGGATGACGGAGCAAAGCAATGTGGGTTTCTTGGATGGCGGCTCCATGGTGGCCTGATCATTGCCAGCTATGCGTGCGCATCCACTCCTTCCCTGCCCGAACGGTGGCCCCAACCTGTCAGACATAGATA
The DNA here is from genome assembly GCA_012654045.1 of Ptyas mucosa. Taxonomy (NCBI): domain Eukaryota; kingdom Metazoa; phylum Chordata; class Lepidosauria; order Squamata; family Colubridae; genus Ptyas; species Ptyas mucosa. Next base: position 3,453,934 of record WNWU01000017.1, on the reverse strand, counting down.
TAGAACAGACGTATCAATCACACAGCCCATGGGCCGAATCAGGCCTGTGATAGTCCCAGAGTTGTCCCAGAGTGCTGTTCTGGAGATGGTGAGGGACTGGCCTGTGCTGCCCCAGCCTTGGCCTACCCTGGCCATACCCATCCTGGCCTCCCAAGGGCAAACAAAATCCTGATATGGCCCACAATGGAATCAAGTTTGACACACCATAAGAAGATATAAGGCTGCATTTTCTGGTGGACTTTGGATCTCTAGGAACCAGAGGAAAGTAATCTTGCCTAAGCTGCAGTTCTGTACCTGCATCCAGATATTTCCTCTTGTAACCATCTTAGGAATTGTTTGTTAATGACTTTTTGGATGTTAAGAATCTTCAGAAAGACAGGTTTCATTACACTGGATCATTTTCCCTATATCCTTATTGAAAGACATTTTGTGCAAGTTTAAGAACTTTAAAGAGGAAAATAATATTTCTGAATAAACAGCAAAAGGGTAACTACAATATTGGTTTTGGAAAATTATAAACAGATTAAGTGGGTCAGATGGACTTGAAATAATATTTCCTGTGAGTTTGTTTAAAATTTTGCAATAAAGAGAATTTTGAAACTAATTGTAAGAAATCCTTTCATGGAAAAGTATTGATTAGGGGAAAAACAACAACAACAAATGATAAGAGAAGACCTTGGTGGATTAGTGGGAAACAGATAAAACTAAAAATTACAGTTAAAAGAGAAGAGACCCATTAATACAATGGAGCAATATTATTTGTCTATGGAAGAATTTAAGGATATTTGGTAACAATAAATTCAAACAGACCAACCAATTGAAAGAAAGCCGGAAACATTTTTATTAGGAATATTTACGAGAACATACACCAAAGAAATAAAATATCTGATTCTACACATCATAACAGCCGCACAAATAACATATCCACAAAATTGGAAACAGGGAAAGACACCAACAGATGAAGAAGTGATAGAAAAAGTTTTAGAATGTGCTGAGATGGACAAATTAACAAAAGAAATTAAAGAAAAAGAAGAGACAGATTATTACATAATTTGGAATAAATGGTATGAATGGCTTGAGACTAGAAATAAAGAACAATAAATACAGGGGGAAATCTAAAAATGTAAAATATGTATATATCAAATATATAGAAATGTATAAAATTAAGGCTATTAGTGTTAGAAAATACAATGTAACCAAAGAAAAAGGGACAATGAAGAAAATGAAACAGTAAGAGAGATACGGGGGGAAAGGTACAAAACGGAAAGAAGACCACTAAGAAACATTGATTAAAAAGAGGATATATTTATGTGTTGTATGTTATGTGTTTGTCATATTGTGTTATAATTAAAAAAAATATTTTTTTAAAAAATAAATAAATTCAAAAAGTATTGTCTGTTATATAAAACTTTAGAGTTTTAAAAGGCTACAGAAGAAGAAACGATTTTACTGGACAAAACACGGACTGAGACTGAGGCTGAAGGTGGATTTGAAAGTGCATTTTAAAATGCCAGATCACAAGAATGATATGAAAAATGATGCCGCACTGGATTTACCAATGAAACTGCCTGTTGTCTTAATAATTAAAAGAAGACATACAAATAATAAATCAGAAGAGTGACTTGGATAGCTTTACTGCATTTTTAGAGAAAGTGATAATGTTATTTCAAACAACAAAAAAGCCGTGATAAAAAGAAGAGGAAAGAAATATCAAACTGATTTACTTGATGAAGGTTAAAATAGAAATGTTAATATTTCTGGTGGCTCTTAATGGACTTTTGTTGATTAGCACTGATTGACAAGATTTCATAATTTGTCTATGAGACAAAGAACAGATCTTTTACTGAAATATCAAAGAAAGTGATTCAGAAAAAACTCCCACTGACCCCACAAAATAAGTCTGATACAGGACACTGTATGAAAGATCTTTACCTGAGATAACAACCATAAGTGATGTTTGCAGCATCTCTCTCTTACATTCTCTCAGTCATGTACTTCATGTAGCAACCATTTCACAGAACCCAATTGTGGTCACCATATGAGGACTACCTACAATTTAGTTCATATTTAGTAAGGAGTTACCCAGAAGAGCAATTTAAACAAAATTAATTAAGAAAACATTATTTGGGCATGTGCAAATTCCATCGTCTTATAAGTGTATTACACATGGAACGTTTTTTCTTTCTTCTGTTCGGTTGTGCCTGATAGTTGGAGACTACTTGAACAAAACCCTGCAGTTTTCTTGGCAAGGTTTTTAAAAAGGGATTTGCCATTGCCTCCTTCCCAGGGCTGAGAGAAAGGGACTGGCCCAAGATCATCCTGCTGGCTTTGTGCCCAAGTTAGGACTAGAACCAGTGGTGAAATCCATTTTTTTTTTATTACGGGTTCTGTGGGAGTGGCTTGGTGGGCGTGGTGTGGCTTGGTGGGCATGGCTTGGTGGGCATGGCAGGGGAAGGATACTGCAAAATCTCCATTCCCACCCCACTCCAGGGGAAGGATACTGCAAAATCTCCATTCCCTCCCCACTCCTGGGGGAAGGATATTGCAAAATCCCCATTCCCATCCCACTCTGGGGCCAACCGGAGCGGTTCTCCAAACTGCTCAGAATTTCCGCTACCGGATCTCCAGAATCTGTCGGAACCTGCTGGATTTCACCCTTGAGTAGAACTCACAGTCTCCCAGTTTCTAGCCTGATGCTTTAACCATACTCCAAACTGGCTCTCACAAATCCAAATGGAACAACCCTATATTAATGGTATAATTCTTTCACAGATGGTATAATAGCATCATATTGTCTCACGATTTACAAATAAACTGACCAAGTTTGCAACCTTATGCACATTTTCCAGTCGTAGTGAATTCAATTCAATTTTTATTTATTTATTTATTAAAAAAACAACAACAAGCTCAGATATGAAAACGTAAGTGGCATTGGCAGCACCCTGATTTTTTTTTTATATAATGCTGTTAGATCACAAAAGCCTGTGGAACGTTATTAATAATAAAATGCTCTGCTAGCTTTTGAAATGTAGGCTGCCTTACAACAGAAAACCAAACAGTCTCCGGATAAAAACAGAGTTTCACTTCTTTCTACTTGTCATGACTATGTGCCAACATGGAATTTAAATGATAAAACTACAGCGGTGCTGTTTTGTAATCAAAAGATAAAAATATTTTCCAGTGAACGCAGAAAAATACCTACTCTTTGATTTGCTGCAAAATTATTCCTTCATGTAAAAGAGAGGAACATGAGGGGAGGGGGGGATTATTAACAAAATAAAAATTTCTGCTTTTTAATCACCTATATTGGATATATTTGCTGACTCCCAATGGATAGGCTCATTCATTTTCTCTCTCTGTTTCATACACTATTTTTTAAAACTGGAATGTCTCACTGTACTTGAAAACAATACCCTTCTTAAAACCCTTTTGAAGGCAAAAAGAAAAAAAAAAGATTCTCTGCCTATCACATGTTTGCTAGCTCCATTTTAAAGTTTGGCCAGTTTTTATTTTCATCTGCATATCGGCAGGGAGCAGTGCCACATCACAACCTGCTTGATTTATTCCCAACACACCCTCAGTCCAAACCACTTTTTCTTCATTGCATTCTAACCAACCTCCAATCACAGAAGGTTTCAGGAGCTTCTCACCACCGGCTGAGTGTGAAAAAAAAAATGATTTGGGGTCCGGAATGCGTGGCAAGGCAAGAAGTCTCCCCAATGGGGAAAATCAAAATACAGAATAAACACTTTAGAATTTAGTACGTGTGTGCCATTCAAAGCCAAAGGCCCAGAGAGGGTAAAAGGACAGGCCTCCGAAGGTGGCACATTAGCTAGAGCCGTTTGCTGCTTGCAACAAACCTATGCTGGTTTGAAGCCAGAGCTGTGCATGATTTTCTTTTCCAATTGAAGATGTAGAAAAAAATCTTCGTGTGGTAAGACACTATATCACTACGTATTATCCAGGAAAGAGATCATGAAAAAGATTCATAGACGTGTCACAGTTCTACATTGTCTTACGCTGTGTGGTGGAGTTCCTAATAAATCCAAAAGACAGATTTGCTCTAAAATTAACTTTACTGGTCAGCATGACTCAATGTGCTAATTTTTAATGAATCCCAATTTACTATTGGCTAAAGTACAATAAGCATTTTTTTGGGGGGGTGGGGGGTGGGAGGACATGAAGACTGCTTTGATGAACCAAATTTAAAAGAGATTCTTGACCGTTTATAAAGGTGGGCTTGATTTATGCATTTTTTGAAGGTGAAAAGAGGGGGGAAAATCTATACAAACCCATGAAAAATTTCCCTATTACCTTGTGATCTGCAGCTATTTTTGGTAGTTGATAGATATTTATGACACATTGCCATAGCAACAAAGAACTATCTGAATATCTGTATTATTTGGCAGGAAGAATAATGTTCCGGGCAGCCTTTTGATACAATAATCATTGCTTAAAGTTATAGATAATGTATTAGGAAGACAGCCTGCTTCTACCTGCATATTTCTGTGCATAAACAAAGCATTTGTTTTTGGAAAGGGGGATAATAACACAATCCTACCTGTGAAGGCTTTCAATACACAACAGCGAGGCCACTAGATGGTGCATTTATCGTTGCTAAAATTAATAACAAGCAAGCCTATTTTTCACAAATACTATTTAAGTACCGTACTCCTCCCCCTTAAAAGGAAAGGGTGAGGAGGAGGAAAATGATACATATTCTTTGAAGGATTTCTGTATTTCTTGGGTACCAACTTCTCCAAAGAGGCTGTTTCCCTTCTTGTGTAGTAGAACATCCTATTTCTTTCCATGTACAAAGTAAGAGAAAAGGAAGACGGCTTCATTTTTCGTTCATGATTTTGCAGCGCTGCTTTTAAAATCATATGGATTTCTATACCTGTCATTCTTTACACATATTAAAAAGCCCCTGATAGGAACCAGATCTCATTTCTATGGCAAAAGATTAATACCGTGTAAGTATGACAAAGAGAAAATAAAAGATAATGAAGCAGTGGGAGCTGTCAGATCAGAACATGGGGGCATTAGAAGGTGTATTTAAATAGAAACTATATCATTGTATAATCATGAAAAGGAGCAAATACGTCATTACCTTAAAAAAGAAAAGAATACCAAACATAAGGCTGAACCATATGCAGTCCTAGACCACTTTAAATATGCTCAGATGATGTCCTTGAATGCATATAAACTGTGCAACCACAGCACGTCTGCAAGAGCATCTCTACGATAGGAATAAACAGATCTGGTTTTCAAGAATGGCTTTCAAGAAACTTGCTGGTGACAAGGTAAATGCATTCATGCTCAGATCAGTGCTTCCACCAAATTCATCATTTCAAGCCTGCTCAAATGTGCAGCTGTTTTAAAGGAAGCTGAAAATAATTCTATCCTATGATGCTGAGGTCAGTTAAAAGCAGAATCTGAGGAAAGCGTCAAAGGAGCATGTCTTCAATGCCACTTGGTCCTCTTCAGTGGCTAATGGATCAGGGAGACAGGTATGCCGAATTCACTGCCATGTAAAGTTAAATCAGATCTCTTATCGATTATGCACATATGTGTCTAAGAGTAGAAGCGATTAAAGGGGAAGAATGAGACCAATTTTGGCAGAAGTCCAGTCAAAGGACTGAATAGACATTTTCAGAAAGGGCAGATTATGTAAGTGCCAAGAGCATAAAAGCTTACAAATAGTGGTTTAGTAGTTCAATAGTAGTTAAGGAAGAGAGAAGAGAAGTCCTAATATTCCTAGTCCAGTAATCAATTTCTGTTATGAACAGGAACAAAAAGTAGTAGTAGTAGTACTGTAATACAGGGGTGGGTTCTACTTTTTTTTTACTACCTGTTCTGTGGGTGTGGCTTATTTTGTGGGCATGGCTTGATTGTCATGTGACAATTATTTAGGATTTAGCAGAGGTACTGGTCTACCAGGCTTTTAACTGCTTGCAGAGCTGTACCGATCTACCCATTTATTTTTTGCAGGCACTGGTCTACCCATTTATTTTTGCAGGCACTGATCTACTCATGTATTTTTGCAGGCACCGGTCTACTCATTTGTTTTCTTGTAACACTGATCAGCCCTTTGAAGCCCCGCGGCAAGAGTTTAAAGTTTTTTTCCCTCTAGCCATTAGCTGGGACTCAGGAGGCAGCAATAGATTGGGGGTGGGGCCAAATAAAAGGTAAGCATAATGCAGGGGATGGGTGGGGGGGCCGGGGGGGGCAGAACCGGTTCGGTGACATCATATTGTCACCGCTACTGGCTCGGCGGAACCGGGCGGAACCGGGAGGAACCCACCACTGCTGTAATAGTACTAGCAATAGTAGTAGTAGTAGTGTACAGGTAGTCTTCAACCACAATTGAGCTCAAAAATTTCCATTGCTAAGTGAGACAGTTAAGTGAGTTTTGCCCCATTTTACAACCTTGCTTGCTACAGTTGTTAAGTGAATCACTGCAGTTCTTAAATTAGTAACACAGTTGTTAAGTGAATCTGGTTTCCCTATTGACTTTACTTATCAGAAGGACACAAAAGGGTATCACATGACCCCAGGATACTGCAACCATCATAAAAAGGAACCGGATGCCAAGCATCCAAATTTTGATCACATGTCCATGGGAATTCTGCAATGGTCAAAAGTGTGAAATATGGTCATAAGTCACTTTGTTTGGTGATATTATAACATTGGATGGTCATTAAATGAATAGTTGTAAATCGAGGATTACCTGTATATATGCATGTGTACGTGTATGTATATGTATACATATACACATATACATGTGTGTGTGTGTGTGTATGTGTATGCATATGTTTAGTAAAGGCACAGGCACTCAAAAATAACATGATCTCTGACTTACAATTCTGACATACTTGTTTTACACATTTTTTTGTTAAGAAAACGTTACAGAAGGAGAGTATTATAAACAAGAGTTTTATAGATTTCCTTTCTGTTTCATTTTTGATGTCCCCCCAAACTGATGGGCAAGTTTCTATATCTATTTTTAAAAATATGCTCACACAAGACACAACATCCCCAGCAGCAATTACTATGAATAGCATAATTAAAACTACCCTATTCACTCTTAAGCCCCAGATGTGCCAGGTGTTTGTTATTTTGATTGGTGGTTAACCCAAATAGAAACTCTGTCTATTAGTAACCACAATTTGTTTTTCCAAAATTAAACAAAGCAGCAATATCTACTCCCACTAACAAATTTCGGAAAATACAGCTGTTTCATGTTTAATTTAATTTAAGAATTTGAGACAAATGAGACCCTTTTCTGAGACAGAAAATTGTTGGAATCAGTGATTGAATAATCTCTATTTCTGATGTTTTGACTCAGGGGGCTAATTGGAAATAATCAAGAAAGAAGCTTCTATCTTCAGTAATTAGCTAGCCTTCTATAACAACCTGTGGCTGGGAGGACTTTCTATCAGGTTCCCTTGATCTGCCAGTTGCGTACTTTTCTGGATCGGGACACCTTACGCACAGTCACTCATGCCCTCGTCACTTCCCGCCTGGACTACTGTAATGCTCTCTACATGGGGCTCCCCTTGAGGAGCACCTGGAGGCTCCAACTGGTGCAGAGTGCAGCCGTGCGGGTGGTTATGGGAGCGACGTGACGTTCCCATGTAACACATCTCCTGCGTGATCTGCACTGGCTCCCGGTGGTCTTCCGGGTGCACTTCAAGGTTTTGGTTACCACCTTTAGAGTGCTCCATGGCTTAGGACCTGGGTACTTACGGGACCGTCTGCTGCCACCAGTAGCCTCTCACCGGCCAGTACGCTCTCATAGAGAGGGGCTCCTCAGGGTGCCATCGGCCAAACAGTGTTGACTAGTGACCCCCAGGGGGAGAGCCTTCTCTGTGGGGGCACCTGCTATCTGGAATGAGCTCCCCCCGGAGATACAGAGGATCCCGGATTTACGAACCTTCCACCGTGCCCGCAAGACCTTTTTATTTCAACAGGCTGACCTGGCCTAACTTTCCTTTTTTAATTGTAAATTTTAAATCTGTTTTAAAACTTTAGGAGTGTTTTAATCTGTTCTGGGCCAAATTATTTAATGCGTTTTTATATTGTCTTTTAAATTTTGTAGTCTGTGTGTTTTATCTCTTTGGCTGTTCACCGCCCTGAGTCCTTTGGGAGTAGGGCGGTATATAAATCTAATAAATAAATGAATGAATGAATGAATGAATGAATGAATGAATGAATGAATAAATAAACCAGAATTTAGTCTATCAGACTATTTTGAAAAAGAAAAAAGATTAAATTGGAAAAGTTTTATGTTCATTTCAATGCAGGAGCGGAGTCTTAGTTATTCTAATTAAAACTATTGGTCCAGCGGCATCTGTAACAATAATAATAATGGCAAATGATGACAAGCCCACAATATTATCATACAAATGGCACAATTATGCACTTGCATCATGTCTGCCCAGGTATATAATGGTGATGTCATGATGCACATATCATGATTTGTCCCTTCCCTTTACCACTTCTCTCACGGACATCCATGGAAATTGGCATGTAAGTTTTAAATTTCAGCAGGTTTTGTCTGATTGTGATCGTAATATTGGTTCATGATTGATACTTGTTAGAATAGAATGATGAGCACTCAGTCAACATTCTAATTTATGTTTTTTTCCCCCAGCATTGGTCGATAAGTACAAAGTCATGGCACAGCTGAGAGGCACCAAGGAATGTTCTATTTACATTAAAACAAACAAACAAGCAAAATACAAACATTTTTGGCTACCCAAATTTGGCTAATCACTGTCAAACATGAGGGAGACAATTTCAATATTTTAAAAAAATAAATATGTAGAAAAGTAAGTACCGTATTTTTCGGAGTATAAGACGCACCTTCCCCCCCCCCCAAAAAAGGGTGAAAATCTGAGTGCATCTTATACTCCAAATGTAGCCCCGCCCAGCTTCTCAAACAGAGTTTTCAGAAGCTCAAAAAAGCATCAGAAATGAAGCTTCAGGAAAAAAGCCCCCAAACAGAGCTTCAGAGGCTTTTTTTCTGTTTCTGGCTCTGTTTCGGAGGCTTTCAGAGGCAGAAAAAAAAGTTTTTTTCTGAAACAGAGTTTCAGAAATTTAAGGTGCAGGAAAAAAAGCAAAAAAAAAAAAAGCAAGGCACAGAGCTCACAATCAAGGTGTTGCTAAAATTCACCTCTGGGAACAGCTGATTGGGTATTCCGGGAGGCCGATCCACCTGCCAATCAGCTTTTTTCTTATTTTCCTCCCCAAAAACTAAGATGCGTCTTATACTCCAAAATATATGGTATTTCCTGGATCATTATGATTTCTTCATTCTTGTTGTAGATAAAACACGGACATGGTTCTCTCATCCAACCTGCCTTGTTCTGCCTATTGGCTTCCAATTTCTCCCACTGTTTCATCATGCCCCAAAAGCTGTTAGATGAGATGACTTGTAATATCTTCCAGTTACGTGAATGAATTATTATTTATTGATTTTTCATCAAATAGTATCACACACAGTCCGACGTTAGATTTAATCCTTCTGCATTTGAGTGCAAATTAATTTCATCAGTCCAAAGGACGAATCATTCAATCTTCTCACATCACAATAAGCTTTTAGTTGAATTGATAAATGATTAATTCATGTTTCCCTGATCCTTTTTTTTTTTTCTCAAAAAGATGAGAAAAATCTTCCTGCGGTATAAACTTCAAACTTCTTTCACCAGTTCTGAAAATAACAGCTTTTGTTTTAAGGTAGCCAAAATTTATTGACTATAGGTTATCTTTTCCCAAACTGCTCTTGACAAACATTTCTCATAATATTTCATATATAATGGAAGTTAAATGTTTGAGAAAGTATATTACTGTTCTTCTCCAGTGCAGGAAAAAAATATGTTTCCCCTGAAATACTATTTACAAATATCCTTACATTTATTCATTCCATACACTACAATACTTCAAACACTGGAAAAAAGGTTTGGGAGATAATTAGGTTTACATTGGTTGTTATATTAGCATGTTGTAGTTAATACAATGGTGGGTTCCTGCCGGTTCGGCCCGGTTCTCCCGAGCCGGTAGCGGTGACGATATGACATCACAGAACCGGTTCTGCCCCCTGTGCCTCCGTCCCCGCACCCTCCACGTTATTCTTACTTTTTATTTGGCCCCACCCCCAATCTATTGCTGCCTCCTGAGTCCCAGCTGATGGCTAGAGGAAAAAAAACTGTTTAAACTCTTGCCGCGGGGCTTCAAAGGGCCGCCCTATAGCTGATCAGTGTTAAAAGAAAACAAATGAATAGACCAGTGCCTACAAAAATACATGAGTAGATCAGTGCCTGCAAAAATAAATGGGTAGATTGGTATAGCTGTGCAAGCAGTTAAAAGCCTGGTAGACCAGTACCTCTGCTAAATCCTAAATAATTGTCACATGACCATCAAGCCACGCCCAGAGAACCGGTAGTAAAAAAAATTAGAACCCACCCCTGAGTTAGTACATGACTTGTGCAGCACACCTTTCAAAGAAATGAGGTCTTTGAGACTTCAACAAGTGCCTCAACATGGCTCTCAAGCTGTTGGATACATCATCTCTGTCCACTCAATTGTTTCTTCATGATGTAGAATAGTATGCCATCTTCACCTCTATTCTGTTCTGTTCTGTACATATAAGGCAGTGGTGGAGAACCTATGTCATGCATGCCAGAGGTGGCATGCAGAGCCCTCTCTGTCGGCATGAGAGCTGTTGCCCCAGCTCTGTTTCGGGTCTGTGCTGTGCATGCGTGCATGCCTCCCACTGGCCAGCTGGTCTTCGTGTCTCAGCCATGCATATGTGGGGTGTGCACGCAGATGCAGGGCGCAGGGACTCATACACCCATATCTTGCAGTTTGGGCGTGCGAGCGCACTTTGGGCACTCAGTGCCTAAATGGTTGGCCGTCACTGATATAAGGTTTAAAGGTGGAATGATTAAGCTTGGGACCATCCATGTTATATTATTTCCAGTGGTGCTGAAACTTCTCTATCTATCTATAGAAATAGATAATAGAGATGGTTGATATTAAGTTCTTTTTATCTCTTGCCTGGATATTTATTGTCTCTGCTTTTGCCTGCTTTTTTGTCCATTGTTTGCAATATTTGTGTTGCAATATTTGCAGTGTTCCAATATTTGAGGGGCTGCCACAAAGAAGAGAAGGCCAGACAACAAACAATGGATGGAAACTAATCAAGGAGGGAAGCCACCTAGAACTAAGGAGAAATTTCCTAACAGTGAGAACAATTAAGCAGTGGAGCAGCTTGCCTTCAGAAGTTAGGGGTGCTCCATAACTGGAGACTTTTAAGAAGAGACTGGACAGCCACTTGTCTGGACTGGTATAGGGCCGTGATGGCAAGCCTATGGCACGTGTGGGACCAGAAGTTGGCAAACGGGCCATTTCCGGCCTCCGGAGGGCCTCTGGGAGTGGAGGAGGAGGCCATTTTCGCCCTCCCCAGACTCCTAGAAAGGCTCTGGAGCCTGGGGAGTGAGAAAAACGGGCCTACCAGGCCATTACATGCCAGGAGCAGGAGGAGCCAGGGGGGGATTGCACGCACATGCACGGGGGCGGGGTACATAGAATTATGGGTGTAGGCACACACGACCCTCCATGCGCTCCCCCCGCTCCTGGCATGTGATGGCAAAAAGGTTAGCCATCATAGATATAGGGCTTCCTACTTGAGTAGGGGTTTGGACTAGAAGACCTCCAAGATCCTCTCCAATTCTGTTATTCCATTAAGTTAACTATTTTTTTTAACGTTTGCCGTTGTTTAATAAGCAAATATCAAGTTATACACTTGCTAGTTGAATAGAGAATTGTGTGTTCTTGCTCTGAGCTGGATGTAGGAATTGACCTGGAATGTGCTAGATGGAAACCAAACTGAAAGTTATCCATAATAATTTTCCAAGACAAGCAAACATACCTTGAATTAATATAGTTCTGAAGTTAGGGATTTGAATAGTAAATATTCAAATGGCTTGAAAAGTCTACATAAAAACCAAGGGAATAAACCCGGAACTAAACTACACATTTGGATGTAGTTGTATGTGGTCTAATCCTAGTTAAAAACAGCACATAAAAATAAGTAAACAAACAAACAAACAAACAAATAAATACTGGCTCTTGACAAAACAATTTATTGACTGATGGGAGCAAATGAAGCAGGCAAACGCCTGCCTTCTGAAACTTTGCTCACTGCTGTTATTTGCAAGCTTCACTGCCTTTCTCTGCACTCAAGCTTGGTCTGTGCATTAGCATTATGGGAAGATGAACACAAGACAAACAAGCAGGGGTCTGACTAACCTTTAGCTAAAATCTTATTCAGTTTGTTTGCCATAGTGATGGCCATGTGGAAGGGGGGAAAAGATGCTAAACTGCCTAGCATTTGTAATAAAGAAGATTCAATGTTCTTTATTTTAAAAAAAAAATCATATCAGTTCATATCATGTATCGGATGCTGGAACTTTAAAAGCTTGCTCGTAGCGGCTAGAAAAATGCTCATTGGTTAATGAGGAGGCCTGTGCAAAAGCTCTCCCTGCAATCTTAGTGGCTGGTTCCTTTCCTTTCTACCAATTACCTACCTGCTGCGGTACCAAGAGCCTTGGTGGCGCAGCAGACTAAAGTGCTGTTAAGTAGCACCAGCTGCCTGCAATTACTGCAAGTTCGAATCTCACCAGGCTCAAGGTTGACTCAGCCTTCCATCCTTTTGAGGTAGGTAAAATGAGGACCCGGATTGTGGGGGCAATAAGCTGACTTTGTATAAAAAAGAACACCGCTGGGGGCGGGGGGCGAAAGCCCTACTAAGCAGGTATATACAAAAGTATGAAGGCTATTGCTTAACGCATTGTAAGCCGCCCAGAATCTCTGGAGAAGATTCGATATAAATCGAATCAATCAATCAATCAATCAATCAATAACCTCCTAAGCATCTACACAAAAATATTTGAAAAAGTTTCCTGAGGATTTGGAGTGCATTATTTTGAATATGTATTTTTTTGAATATGGTGTAGGAGCTTGCTGTGACAATGGAATGACTAACAGATTGAAGTTTATTTCAGATAAGTTCTTTACCAAGAACATCTCCTAAAAGATCAAGATTTTAGCTTGGGCATGCTTCAGTCCCAACAGGACTACCTCCCCTAATAAACAAAGAAACAAATAAATAAGTATGGGAAACAAATACATTTCTAGTATCCTTTGTAGCTAATACAGCACTCCCAGCTGTTGTTATGCTTACTGGCTTTTTATATCTATTGGCTATATTTTCAGAGTTAGCTGCAGCTCTGCTATTTCATCTAATGTTTCCTTCCATTACTATCACCACTTTGCAGAGAATATTAATTCTATTATTCCTAATAATGTGTCTGTGTGCGCGCGTTTTTACCAATGTTTAGTTAAAGCTCATAATAAAAACTGCATGCAGGCTACAATGCTTGATGTGCAAATTCCCCCTGAAGATGTATTTGTAGACAGGAATACACAAGCGTTGTTTCACTCTGCTGGAAAATTGCAGAAAATCAATTTTTACTATTTATAAAAGCTCTCTGTCAATTCCCACTTTGTATCAGTATGTGCTTTTAGTTGCTATTGCTGGGATTCTTGGTTCTTCTCTCCCCAACATTGGTCAGACGTCCCCCATGACATTCCACTATAGATGTCCACATCTGCCTAATAGTGGTCTTCCTTTAGTTTGCAGGGGTGAAATCCAGCAGGTTCTGACAGGTTCTGGAGAACCGGTAGCGGAAATTTTGAGCAGTTCGGAGAACCGGCAAATACCACTCTGGCTGGCCCCAGAGTGGGGTGGGAATGAAGATTTTGCAGTATCCTTCCTCTGGAGTTTGGTGGGAATGGAGATTTTGCAGCATCCTTCCCCTACCACCCCCACCAAGCCACGCCTACCAAGCCACACCATGCCCATCAAGCCACACTCACAGAATTGGTAGCAAAAAAAATTGGATTTCACCACTGCCTCTTTGGCCAGTATGGTGAATGTCTTTGCATTCATTTTTGGGGGGGAGAAAGTTTGAAAAGACTTGTTAAAATTTTGACATTTTTGGCTTGAAGCCACTTAGTATCCAATGAAAAGTTGAGGGACAAGTAGAAAAGGTGAAAACTTTTTTTTTTTATTGTAGACATTTTTAAACAAAAAAATATGTGGATGCCACTGCAAATTTTATGTCTTGAAAAGCCTTGAGAGCCTTCGTGGTGCAGCAGACTAAAGTGCTGTTAAGTAGCACTAGCTGCCTGCAATTACTGCAAGTTCGAATTTCACCAGGCTCAACCTTCCATCCTTTCGAGGTAGGTAAAATTAGGACCCAGATTGTGGGGGCAATAAGCTGATTTCGTATAAAAAAGAACACCGCTGGGGGGGGGGTTTGAAAGCCCTACTAAGCAGGTATATACAAAAGTATGAAGGCTATTGCTTAACGCATTGTAAGCCACCCTGAGTCTCCGGAGAAGGGCGGTAAATAAATAAATAAATAAATACATAAATACATAAATAAATGTTTGAAATGCTTCCCTCTCCTATGACACACATACACACATACACACACATACTCATATACTTCAACCCATCCTTATTTTTTGAGACTTCTCCCATATGGATTTTAAAGAACTGAATTTCAAAGCACCCATATTCACAATTTTAAACATTTTATGAGTATGTATATAACACATGCAATATACGTATCTGAAAGCCTAAAGACATACAGTATACATATCTGAAACCCTAAAAATCAATGTGTCATGTAATTAACCCCTTCCTCTAAGTAGTAGTAATATTGCCATTCAAATTGCATAGCAATGGCAATAGCAATGATCTGGAGACCATTAAAGAATCAGTTAACTATAATTATCTTGGAATAAAAACATATTAGTGTGGCACCTGGTTCTCTCCTTAATGATATTCAATCTGATCTCCTAAATTAGAAGATTTTATAACCTCAGCATCAGGACCGGGAAATCTGTTTCTCAGGTATTATTCACAGGGGGAAATAAGACCAATCTTGGTTTTAAAGCAATTGCAGAGTTGTCGAGAGAGGAGCTCAAATGACTCAGAAGATATCATTGCTATTTCTTAAAATATTATTTCACATGAACTAAGTGGCAGAAGAGTAGAGCGATTCCGCTTGTTCTTTTAGTAGGCGACTTTGGCATCAGTAAGAAATAAAATGAGATGTGATGCATTCACTCTTTTCGGGATTTTTAAATTGTAGCTTGCAACCCCAAGGAAATTATGGGGTGAAGCAGGTCATGATCTGAGGAAGGGGTGGGGTGGGGAATAGGTAGATAGAAGCAGATATGAAAGCTTTAACCGCAACAATACACGAGCAAATAGTAGATACAAACACAAGGTAAACCGCTCCAAACACAATTGCAGAAAATATGACTTCAGTAACAGAGTGGTCAATTCCTGGAATGCATTACCTGACTCTGTGGTTTCTTCCCCAAACCCCCAAAACTTTAACCTTAGACTGTCTACTGTTGACCTCACCCCATTCCTAAGAGGCCTGTAAGGGGCATGCATAAGCGCACCAACCTACCTACCATCCCTGTCCTAATGTCCCTTTTTATTAGTACTCATTTCATGTATTCTTAATCATGTTTATACTTTTATCTGTTATTTTACATATGTTTGACAAAATAATAAAAAAAAAAATTAAAAAATGTGTTAGGGTTGTAGCTTGCTTCCGTCCCAGTTCTAATCTCTTTAAAACCAAGTACTTGTTGGTTAGTGGGGATAGTTGGGAGCTATCACACAGAATTATCAAATATCACTGCAACTTTAAAGAATCTCTGTTCTATTGTATTCAATGCCAAGATGGCCTTAGAGATTAGAAATCCCATTGTACAAGGCAGGGTAGGGTTAACTACCCTGTTTTCCCCAAAATAAGACATCCCCTGATAATAAGCCCAATTGGGCTTTTGAGCACATGGCAATAAGGCCAAACACTTATTTCAGGGTTCAAAAAAATATAAGACAGGGTCTTATTTTTGAGGCAGTGAGTTATATAAAATAATCTTGGAGATACCATCTGAATTAATTAGATTCTTGTTTTCCCATATGTGGGGTTTTTAATTTTTTTTTTACCCTGGTCTTTATTAAGAGGTATATCAGGAAGCTGCTTGCCTTTTTACAGATGTTTCTCAATTCTGCCACCAATAATTTAATTAAGTAGCTTATTACTAAATTAGGATAGACAGTTCAATCATAAACTAACTATTTCACACATTCTGCACCTGGGTCCTAAATTTCAGGTGGCCAGGACAAAAATATTTGGTAAGGCTGGTCTTCCATCATTTAGAGCAGTGGTGGAATTTATTTTTTTTTACTACCAGTTCTGTAGGCATGGCTTGGTGGGTGTGGCAGGGGAAGGATGTTGCAAAATCTCCATTCCCACCCCACTCCAGGGGAAGGATACTGCAAAATCTCCATTCCCACCCCACTCCTGGGGGAAGGATACTGCAAAATCCCCATTCCCACCCCACTCCAAGGGAAGGATACTGCAAAATCCCCATTCCCACCCCACTCCTGGGGGAAGGATACTGCAAAATCTCCATTCCCACCCCACTCCAGGGGAAGGATACTGCAAAATCCCCATTCCCACCCCACTCCTGGGGGAAGGATATTGCAAAATCTCCATTCCCACCCCACTCTGGGGCCGGCCAGCCAGAGGTGGTATTTGCTGGTTCTCCAAACTACACAAAATTTCTGCTACCAGTTCTCCAGAACCTGTCAGAACCTGCTGAATAGCACCCCTGATTTAGAGGTAAGCAAAAGGGGACTCCAAAAGTAAGTCCAGAATCTGGATTCTCTCACCAATGAGAGCATTAGTCATTAAAGCGATTGCATCTTCAATCTAAAACGGAAGAATATTCAGCAGGAATAATATTTTCATTTTAGAAAATATCATTCACTCATCTAACCATTTATTTTGTATTAGTCTTGTTAATGGGAAGCCGGCTACAGTTTAAATTATTTAAGCAGTTTCAGGAATGGCAATGAAAGACAAAGCAAAACATATTTTATAGTTTGTGCAAGCTGAGGCATTTACCCTGCATTTAATCTATCTTTCACCTATGACTTCACCTTTCCTTCTTTCTTTTCCTTGCTAATTACACAGAGGACCTCATTGAACTTATGCCTCCTAGGAGGAGTGTAAGCACGTCCTCTCTGGACCCCATGAAATCTTATTTAGTGCTACATTTATATCTTCTTTGACATACTGCATATTAATCTCTTTCCCATCATTTATCCATCTCATTAAGTTATTTCTCTTTACTATTTAAACCGTTCTACATAATATTTCATGTTACTCACCCTTTATTGGCTTGCCTGCATTTTTTCACTTTCACCACTTAATTGTCCTAAGATAATTAAATCCACCAAAACCAAAGCAACTAAGATATGCAAGAGATGATGACTGGAGTAGCCATAACCAGGTTTAGAAATTGTACTATTCTTGGGCAAAATCAGTCATGTCTCTTAAAAGCTATGTTACCATAACATGCAAATAGCTACTAATATCCTTGTCAAAACTCTTTATAAATAGCTTTGGCAAGAAGCCATTCCTCTAACTGGGTCAAACTTCATCTTCTGGTAATACAAAGTTCAGAAAATTCCTGATTTCCCATGAACTCTTGAACAAAGAGATGTTAGTTTCACCCAGCAGGTAATTAGGGAAGCTCTCTAAAAAAAATAATAATCCAAGAACTAGTGATAAGTAATCTTTATTGAAGGCAGCTTCAAAAAAGCTATATGAAATGATTCTAGCAATTACTGTGCTTACAAGTATGGGAAGCCCTGCCCCCTTCTAGAGAATGAAATATTTTGGGGAATATTAAAAGAGGTAGAATATTATATTTCCCCAAAGGAGAAATAGAGAAAACATGCTTTTAAAGGCAATCCCAATCTTCCTGTATAGTAAAACAGCCTTCAGTAGATGCCTGAATTCTTTAGAGATGGAGATTTTATGCCCATTAAGAAATCTGGGCCAATCTATTCATAAAAAAAAATCTTCAGCTCCAGATGATGGTATTAAGAAGGACCGGACATGACCTTTAGGACATAATAGGACTAAACCGTTTCCAATCAAATAATAAAAGCACACAAAACAAACCTCAAAATTACAAAATACTGTAAACTGCATAAAAATCCTTGCACTCAACAAGCTAATTTGTCAGCTGTCCCAGAACCACATGCTGGTTCTGTTTATCAATAAATGGAATCCTTCTTTCCAATCAGCCTCCATTTTCTTTCCAGCGCCTTTCTCCTGGCTTGGAACTGAACCAGATGGATTTTTCTTCCTACACAAGCAACCCTTGTGTAATGTGTGAATCTTTCTGTGCCTCTTCTCTCCCATGTAATGGATCATCTGGCCCTCTCTTTTATATGAGTGGGTGGTTAGAAACTCTTCCTTTTACAACTGTGAAATTTGCTATCATGTTGGTTTTAATTGACAGGAAAGGTAGACAGGATACAGTGAGCGTTGCAAGCGATGGAAGGAAAAACAAACAAACAAACAAACAAACAAGAAAAACCACAACAAAACTAGAATACCTCTGCTCCTAATACTACTGTAATGCACAACACTATTTGACAGCTTTCCAATGGTCTACTTTCTGGCAAACATTCTTCCCTTGAGAATGAGCTTTATCAATCCCAATTAAGTATCACTTTTGCCACCAATATGGCCTGTGCTAGGATAGTGATGAACTCTAGATTCCTTCAATTAAACAATTCCAATCTATTGGGACCGCAGGATTGTCCTTATATGTTGCAGTGCTTCCTTCTGGAATGAGATTCTCATTGATATCTGTGTTGCTCCTACCCTACTGGCAATCTGGAAAGCCATGAAGATCTGGTTGTTCACCCAGGCCTTGGGTTAGCACAGATGAGGCCCTTCCTAGATTGCATGTGGATATGGTTGACTAGATCTAACGCCCGTTCTTTTATTATTTTGTAATTATTGTATTCTGTTCTTATTCTGTCACTTTTATGGCATGCTATCCAGAGTTGGCTGGAGTCAGTTGATGCCTAAATTGAATAAATTAAATTAATAGCTGTGGACCCTAAGCGATGCAGTAATCTGGAATCCATCCAGAAATGAAAATGACTCAATTCAGCAAGACTGTGTTGCAGATTTCCCAAGAGAAATTGTTTGCAGGATCATGTTGAGGATTTGCAGAATATCAGTATGTTTCTTTTCATCACAAGGATAAGGAAAGAGAATGGAAAGGATAGAGGCATGGTGTAATGAGAAGGAGGCAGGATGATGGCATACCAAGAGAGTCTTTGCAGAGACATAGACAATTTGCAGAGACAGAGACAATTTGCCTTAGCAAATTGAGGAGGAATGGCAGCAAGGAGCAGGTACTATTGCAAAGAGTGTGGGGAGAAAAAGCCAGAAGTACCATGTTTTCCTGAAAATAAAATCCTGTCTTATATCTTTTTGACCCCCAAAATAAGTGCTTGACCTTATTTTCAGGGAGGTCTTATTATTTTGGAGTAAGAAGGGGCTCCTCTTGCCATCTTACCTGATTTCCAGCTTTGTCTCCCTAACCCTAACCAGAGGAAATGGCGGGGACCAGCTGCGGGCTTATTTTTTTTGGGGGGGAGCTTATTTTAGTGCATGCGCTCAAAAGCCCGATTGGGCTTATTATCAGGGGATGTCTTATTTTTGGGGAAACAGAGTATCAATAGTATGAGAAAGAATTGTTGAGTTGTGAGCCCTGCTGAAGTTTGAGTATCATGCCGCCCTGAAACCACCATGTCTCTTATATCACCAACAACACTATTGACTTCAACTCATCACCATCTAGAGAGATATTCCATCAAGTATACATAATTTGCTATCATTCTTTTACGTACAAATGGAATGATGTATTCTTACTTTTCTAATGCTAGCTAATAAGTCAGGCAAGATATCCAAACAGAAGATATATCTACCTACCAGATGCATGTCTCTTCTGGCATGCTACTTTTTTTTTGTGAGGCAACTTGTTTACTTCTATCTGGCGAATGAGGATATTATGCAGTAGAGTTATGAGCAAAGTAATATTATTTTCTGCTATGAACCAAAGTGAAACCAACAAGATTATTATATGGTATTCACTTGCACCACACCCTCTTCTCAATGAAAAAAAAAACAAAACCTTTTGTCCAGCTATGAACAATGAATCAAGAGTCCCATAGGATCAGGTTGCACTGGAAGAATTGAAAAGCAAACGGATGCTGACATCAAACCATTTCAGATTCAAAGAGTTGGGAGCTACGTAGATACAACTATAAATTCCAAGAAACAATGTGAAATAAGTAGAAGGAGAGAATTGGTGCTACCCATCAGCATGGTTACCTTGTTTTGGCGGGTGAGAGGAATTTGGTGATATGGATCTATGAGAATGGATGACCATTGAACTGATCTTCCCTTTGTCTTGTATATAAATATCATTGTCATCATCATCATCATCATTATCATCATAATGATTCTAGCCATTGTCTATTCACTGCAGTATGAAGGCTTCTTCCACATGTTTCCAACCAATACAGTCTTGAACTTTCTTTTGCCAATTGGGCCTACAATGCTTCCTGAGGTCTTCGCTCCATCTTGTTTTTGATCTCTTTTGTGGACACATTTTACCAATGTGGAATCCATTCTATGGAATCCATTGTAGACATTCTATAAATACATCTGTGTGCATTTGTCTTCCCATTTATGTGTGTTTGTTGCAAAGCATGACTAGGAGAGAAGGTAAAAGCCATTTCCCCCCAAGTGAACATGTAATCCACCATTGCCAGTCCTCTAAACAACACATGGTGTGGCTTTGACTTTCCTGGTTCTTGATATAAAGTAAAAATGGAGCCTAATCGACCCTCAAGACTAGCCAACTGCTCATGAAAATCTATGTCCTAAATTAATTAATTACTCTTGAAGACACAACCAGAATTTATGATTGCTTCATTGCTACAGACTAGTACAATTCTTTCAATCTTGCGAGCATAATGATAAATTTGAGTAATGTTACCCAGAACATAAATTTAATCTGTATCATAAAATATGCTTTGATGTGAAGCTGATAGGGGATACACAAATGGTCAGTTACATCCTGTCCCATTGAATGTTTTTTCTTGCACAAGAATTTACTAAATGTGTCATATTCCATTATGTGCATGTGAAAACTGTAAAGCAATTGATTTAAATATATTCTGTTTTATGGTACTCTGTCTTCTGTAAAAAGGCGGATGCAGGGAATAAGAATGTACATATCTTCAAAAATCCACTTTGTTCTATTATTCACTTTTTGGCAGTTGAACTAAATCTAACATTCTTTTGGAAGGATTTTTTTAAAAGATCCAAAACAATATTTGCAAACTAGAAAAAAAAGAAAGAAAGAAGTTGCCATGTACAAAGTGGCTACAGGATCTCTTTCAGCTTTACTTAGCTTTTTAAAAGCAAAGCATCACAGTCTTTGCATTGACTTTACTCCTTCACTGGAGCTTTCTTCTGTGTAATTGTGAAATGCCACCTCATTGGAGCTTGCTACAAACATATGCCAATTTTGATTGTGCTCAGGTTTTGGATGAGTGGTGGGTTTCAAAATTTTTTATTACTGGTTCTGAGGGTGTGGCTTTGTGAGCGTGGCATGGTTTTGTGGGTGTGGCTTTGTGGGCATGGCGGGGGAAGGATACTGTAAAATCTCCATTCCCACCCCACTCCAGGGGAAAGTTACTGCAAAATCCCCATTTCCTCCCGATCAGCTGGGACTCAGGAGGCAGAGAATAGATGGGGGCAGGGCCAGTCAGAGGTGGTATTTACCAGTTCTCTGAACTATTCAAAATTTCCACTACCGGTTCTCCAGAACTGGTCAGAAACTGCTGAAACCCACCTCTGCTTTGGATGTTCTTGAAAATAAAATTTGTGGTAAAATTATTTTACAGTTCTAATTAGGATTAAAAAACACATATATCATGACTCTCCTTTAGCATATCTAATTTAGCAAGTGAATTTATCTCCTTCCATAACTGAAATATGCCCTATGTAATCTATATCTACAGTTCTTTTTATGAACGCAAGGTGCCGGCTCATCTCCAATTTCTCATTATTGGAAAAAACAAAAAACAAAAAAACAAACCAGAAACAAATACAGGTAATCCTCAATTTACGACCACAGTAGAGCCCAACATTTATGTTACCAAGTAAGTTTTGCCCCATTTTACAATTTTCCTAGCCCCATTTATTAAATGAAAAACTGCTGTTGTTAAATTAGTAACACGGTGAATTGTTCAGTGAATCTGGCTTCCCTACTGACTTTGCTTGTCAGAAGGTCCCAAAAGATGATTGTGTGACCACAAGACACTGCAAGTGTCATAAATTTGACTCAGTTATCAAACATCCGAATGGAAATCACGTGACCATGGGAATGCTGCAATGGTCACAAGTCACTTTTTTCAACTGCGGTTGTAACTTTGAATGGTCACTAAACAAACTGTTGTAAGTTGAGGACTGCTTGTAACACGTTCTCCTGAACTCTTGGCTCCTGCTCAAAGAGCAGGTGGTAATTGTGGTTAGGAGAGCTTTCGCTCGATTTCACATTGTGTTCCTGCTATGTCCCTTCTTCAATAGGGAGGCCATTCACTTACTCATACTCCGATAACCTCCCATTTGGACTATTGCAGTGTGGTCTACATAGAGCTATCCTTGAAAAGCACTCAGAAGTTTCAACCGGTGCAGAATACAGCTTCACAAGTAATCCGGAAGGGAGATGGGCAGTTTCTAAATATGATGTATAAATAATGAATAAATAAACAAAAAGCAGGGAATTTCAAGTCATGTTATGTCTCTTCCAAAATGGAGGTGGCTCCATACGCTCTTTTTTTTTTTTAATGACAAATGCAACCAGAACGGAACGGAACGGAACGGAACGGAACGGAACGGAACGGAACAGAACAGAACAGAACAGAACAGAATTCTTTATTGGCCAAGTCTGACTGGACACACAAGGAATTTGTCTTGGTGCATACACTCTCAGTGTACATAAAAGAAAAGATACAGTCATCAAGAATTATAAGGTACAACACTTAATGATAGTCATAGGGAACAAATAAGCAATCAAATCATATTAGGAAACAATCCTAATATAAATCGTAAAGATACAAACAACAAAGTTACAGTCATACAGTCATTAGTGGAAGGAGGTGGATAGTGGGAATGATGAGAAGATTAATAGTAGTGCAGACTTAGTAAATAGTTTGACAGTGTTGAGGGAATTATTTGTTTAGCATAGTGATGGCGTTTAGGGAAAAACTGTTCTTGTGTCTAGTTTTTCTGGTGTGCAGTGCCCTATTGTGTCGTTTTGAGGGTAGGAGTTGAAACAGTTTATGTCCAGGATATATATGGGTCATATATGGGACATTTATGGCAAAAACATGCCTGAGAATTGGGAAGGAATGTTGGTCTTACCTGACACGATCCTTCTTGTTGAGTGGAGGCAGCATCCTGAAATGGGTTGTCTTCGTCTGTTAGCCAATAGGACTGAGACTGTCAAAATTGCAAGGACACACCTACACCAACAGTCCCCAGCTTTTGGTGAAGGAATAATGACAGCCTCGGTGTGTGATGACCAGAAAAACAAAGCAACAAGGAGTCAAACAAGTAAACAACTATGCCCCAATGGACCGAGGCCAGCTCCTGACCAGGGTGGGGTTGGATGCTGCCTCCACACAATGAGAAGGATCATATCAGGTAAAAACAATGTTCCTTCTCCATTGTAGTGGAGGCAGCATCTAGAAATGGGACATACCAAAGCGGTGCTGTCCTTATGGGTGGGTAACAGCCTGGCTCTAGGTCCCCTCATCAGAATGCACCTGTTGGAGGACCCGCCTCCCAAAGGCCGCCTCAGCAGAGGCATAGACATCTAGTTTATAGATAAATGGGGACGGTGATGACCAGGTAGCAGCACGGCAAACCTCCTCCAGGGAGGCCTGAGTAGCCCACGCTGCACTTGTGGCCGCACTCCATGTGGAGTGTGCCGTAATACTCTTGGCCGGTGGAAGGACCTGCATCTCATAAGATTTGGCGATACACACCCGAATCCAATGGCCCAGGGTCAAAGGAGTGTCCTTGGCCCCCAAGGAGGCCGGCTGAAATGAGACAAAGAGAGACTCTGTCTTCCTGAAGGAAGAAGTTCATTTTAAATAAATTTGGAGTGCTCTCTGCATGTCTAACGTGTGCCATTTCCGTTCCAGCGCATGTACTGGAGAGGGACAAAAATTTGGGAGCACCAGCTCCTGGGACCTGTGAAACCATGAATTAATTTTTGGCAGGAAATAGATTGCCCTTGCAAAACACATGCCTGTCCTCAGCAAAGACTGAGACAAAAGCTGGGGACTGTTGGTGTAGGCGTGTCCCCGCAACTTTGACAGTCTCAATCCTATTGGCTAACAGACGAAGACAATCCATTTCTGGATGCTGCCTCCACTACGATGGAGAATAACTACATTATCTAGATTAAACTCTTCAGATACAGAATTCCTTTGACTCTTCCAAAGATCTTGTTAAATTACTTCAGCTACTGTTACTATGATCCTTCTTCAACTCTCCTTGAAATTGGATAGATGATCCTAAGGGTAGACAACTTGCGACAGGCCACATGTTGGTGAAGTACAACTGCCAGAAGCCCTTGCAGTTCTAACAATGCTGGGAGCTATAATTCAGCAACATCTGGAGTGCCACAAATTGCCTACCTCTGGGCTAGTGCATATATGTTTCCCTTTGTTGCCTTTCAAGCAAAGAATGGAGATAGCAAAGCAGAAAGCAGCAGAAAAAAACAAGAGAAATGTATTTACTTAAAAGATGTATATGGATTGCTCTTAATGCCTCCTCCTCCTCCTTTTCCATTTCTGGCAGCCTCAACTATTATTATTTTATGCTATAACAGACATAAAACACTGATGATGTTACCCCGTTTGGTAATGAAACATCTGGAAGAAAACCACCCAGCTCATGGGACACCAAGGACCCCACGATCATAAAATAGGAAATCCAGAAAAACAATAAAACAAAAACTCTGTACCTTAATTATGCTTTTGGGGTGGTCCACAGCAGATCAGCTGCCCTCTTTCCATACTTTCTACAGATGCAATCCTATCCCAGCTTCCTAGCAGAAAGCCAGGTTTTAACAGCCTTCCAAAAGGCTAGAAGAGTGGAGGGCCTGTCAAATCAACTGTGGGAGGATGTTCCAGAAATCAGGGACAGCACATTTCAGAGGTCCCACTAGATGCAACAAGATAGAGCATAGCCAAGCCTATCTGATCTAGTGGGATGGGCAGATATTCTTAGGGAGGGGAAGTCCTACCAATAACCAGGTCCTGGGCCATGTAGGGCTTCTACCAACTTTATGCTTTTTCAAAATAAACACAGTACAATTGAGATATATGTTGCAAGGTAACATATGTATGTATATGTGTATGTATGTATGTATGTATGTATGTATGTATGTATATGGTTTTTCCAGTTGCAATGTATGCCTGTGAAAGTTGGACCATAAGAAAGGCTGAGCGCCAAAGAATCGAGGTCTTTGAGCTATGGTGCTGGAGAAGATTCTTGCGAGTCCCTTGGACTGCAAGGCGATCAAACCGGTCAGTCCTAGAGGAGATCAACCCTGACTGCTCTTTAGAAGGCCAGATCCTGAAGATGAAGCTCAAATATTTTGGCCACCTAATGAGAAGGAAGGACTCACTGGAGAGAGCCTAATGCCTGGGAAAGATTGAGGGCAAAAGAACAACGGGGCAACAGAGAACGAGGTGGCTGGATGGAGTCACTGAAGCTGTAGGCGTGAGCTTAAATGGACTCCAGAGGATGGTAGAGGACAGAAGGCCTGGAGGAATGTTGCCCATGGGGTCACGATGGGTCGGACACAACTTCGCAACTAACAACAACAAATATATATCACATATTTCTGAACCCTCCATCTCCCTCACCCATACTGACAGAAAAAGGATAAAGACTTTGCGTCTAGATTCTAGTGTAACTTTTTATAACGCTATCATTGCAAGCATTTGCAACATCAGGGAAAACGCACACCTTTCAGCTACAGGAAACGGTTTCCAGTCTAGTAGCCCTTTCAGTGTCCCATTCCTTCTTGTAATGCAAGGATTTTCGTATTTTTTTTTTTACTACATGCTTAAAATGGAATAACGAAGGAAGGGGAGAATAAAGAATAAATAACCCTAATTAAACATCTTCCATTGTATACTATTTTTAGCACTTGCAATCTCATATGCATCTATTCAGAACCAAGTCTATTCAGAACACACCTAGCAGCCTGATAATTATTTTGATTCTTTATTAAGCACTGTGGAGTGTAACTGAACCCTGGCATATAATACCCTGGTATATAATACCAGGATAAGCATTTCAAGCTCTTAAAGCCGTTCAACCAAGTATTTTTTTTATATCAAAAAATACCCTCCTTCCCCATCCCCAAAAAAGCTTTTAGCATTTCTCTCTCTCTCTCTCTCTTCTTTTTTCTTCCTAAATGTAAGCATCGGAATGTGGTTCTCACACTAGGTCATTTTGTTTTCTTGTCCATGTGCTGAAAATCCTCTTTTATGGCAGCACCATAACATGTATTACAGTCGATTGGACTTCTCTTTGTAGCAAGCAGAAAGATTGAAAGGGAAAGTCTGAACTTGCTGAACTCTGCTGGGATACCACTTGTAATGCCCCTTAGAGGAAAATAACAGCCCTTCAGTCTGTGACATAATATCTTAATTTGAAAAGGCACATTGGGTGATTTTATTTTTTATTTTTTTTGACAGTCTGGCACATGTATCATATCTATAATTGAGTGCTTTCGGGGCTTCTTCTTCTCTCTGAGGATTTGCTCGCCCCACAAGAGTCTCTATTTATAGGCCTTTGTCGAAATAGTATCCATCAGGTTTGCAAGATGACATCATTAGCGCGCCTTAGACTCGGCTGAATGCTTGTAATATCACCTTTTTTTAAAAAAAATATCTTAGGGCATTTTTTTTTCTCCAGCACCGAGTTAGATTTTTTTTTCCTTCCCCACAAGGATGTGTCAAAAGACAGCCTTAAAGAGTGAAACCCTTGAAAGAAATACATAATGAGTGAAAAAACAGAGTCAATAGAACTCTAGCAAATGAACAGGATTGAGTTGCATGGGGTTGGGTGGAGGAAGGATTCCCCAAATTGAACAGAAAGCTGTTTAGGATGGTAGTTTAGGAGAGGGCATGCTGCTATCAAATAGCTCAGGAGCACGACAAAAGAAAGGAGTTGTTTTTAGGATGTCCATCCCATCCAGAGAGTTAGAGTGCAATTATTAACGGTCCTCACTTATCAGGAGGTGAGACAGAAAAGGAGCTGGGCATTCTGGGTAATCTGTTTGGCCACTCCCCTCCTGTGAAAAAACTTGTCCTTCCAGGTGAGGAATGATTGCCACTTTGAGAAATCCTTGGTGCTCTCTGAGCTTGGTTGTCTTCTGGCAGTCATGTCATTACCCAAACTAGGTAACATCATCAGGGCTGATGACGAGCACTGATGATATTGCCTAGCTTGGGTAATGAAACATCTTCAAGAAAACAACCAAGATCAGAGAGCACCAAGGATCCCTCATTTCAACCCTGAACTGTAAATATTCTCCTTTATCAATTCCCATTTTCACAGCTTTCCAGAGGTGGTTGAACATCTGGCTTTTCCAGAAGGCCTTTGGGGACTGACTGTGGAACCACTAGCATCCATATATTGCATGTTAAATTGATTTAACATAATGTACATATTTATTATTATGTTAAATTCTGTAAACCATCTACCCAAGCCATGGATGCAAAAGTTGGTCTTTGAAGATGCAGGTTAAGAACAATAGCAATAGCAATAGCACTTAGACTTATATACTGCTTTATAGTGCTTTACAGCCCTCCCTAAGCAGTTTACAGAGGCAGCATATTTCCCCCAACAATTTGGATCCTCATTTTACCCACCTCGGAAGGACGGAAGGTTGAATCAACCCTGAGCCTGGTGAGATTTGAACTGCCAAATTGCAGGGAGCCGGCAGTCAGCAGTATTCTGAAATACTGCACTCTAACCACTGTGCCATCACGGCTCTTATAATGAATAATGATGCCTTTGAACTTTGGTGTTGAAGAAGGCCCCTGAGAATATTGTGGGTAGTTATGAAAGCAAATAGATAATTGAACAAATCAAACCAGGATTATTACTTGAGGCACAAATGGCCATGCTCAAATTATCCTACTTTGGACACATACATAACTCTCTGAGAAAGGTGTTAGGAAAGGCAGAAGGAAAGAGAAGAAGGTGGATGGACTTAGTTATAGTCATGATGAATGCACCACAAGGAGACTTAAAAGACAAGTTACAGCAGATCATCATGAAGAAAGTCTTATCTATATGGTTGCTACGAGTTGAAAATAACTTGTTGGTACATAATCAATCAAGCTAACTAGAACTGATCAAGACTGAAGTGGTGGATAAATTGCATAAATAAACAAATAAACTAATTATATTTAACCACATAGGATTCCTTATAATGAGAGTATTTATTACTCTCTGGCATATTTAGGAGCCCCCTCCCCCCCAAAAAAGAATCAAGCGCAATGGCTTAAAAGTTGCTGGAGAAAGTCTATGCTCTGGCAGTTTGAGTCCTACCATTGTGTAATGGAGTGAGCTCCCATCAATTACCTCAGTTCCTGCTAACCTAGCAGTTTGAAAGCATGTAATTGCAAGTAGATAAATAGGTATACCTTCAGTGGGAAGGTAATAGCGTTCTGTGTTTTGTCCTACACTCTGTACTGTGGCATGATGTCATGCTGGACATATACCTGCAGAAACATTTTCAGACAGTGCTAGCTCATTGGCTGACAAAAATGGAGATGAGCACTTCCCCTAGAGTTGATTACTACTAGTGGAGTAAAATCTGCAGAGACACCTTTACCCTTTTTACTTTACCACCAGTAAAAAAAAAGTGGAGCTGATTAGATTTTTAAAAAATCTATATTGTCCAAGGGCAGCAATCCATTTGTATTATTTTTCTGATTTTTTTTTTAAAACCTTGTTATCTTCCAGAGGAGACCTACACAGGATTTCAGATCACGCTGCCTGTAGCCATGCACATAGCATAGGCCAGGGAACATTATATAGTCTGAAATGCTTAATCCCTCCCCCCCCCCCCAAATAACAATATAAAGAGAAACAGATTGTGTTCAGTGTGGACATGGCACCAAGACATTGTCTGGACAGCCCTCTGCTGTTGTGAAATGGTTGCTAGACTGGAACTGTTAAAAACAACTGCAGAAATTGCAGGATGGTTGTAGCCTGGGGATGTAGTTTTATCTAGGTAGAGTCATAAATGTATTGTGGCTTTTGTATCTTGTTTAGGAGAGACAATAAAACCTTGTCTCACTTCCTCACTACTATGTCTTCTAAGCTTGGCATGACATCTCTCTCTCTCTTTTTTTTTTAAAGAAATTAATGGCTTAATTACTCCTTAAATAAACTCAACCTGAACCCATGTAAACTGCTCTGGGAAAAGCATTCCATATCATTGTCTGTTTTTAGTGAGAGCTTGGAGAAAATTGGAAGGGTCTTCTAAAGTAACAGCTGGGGTTTCTGGGGCCAGAGATTGCTATTATTATTTTACCTCTTTTGGAAGGAATAATACACTTTCTAGCTGCTTTGTAGCGATCCATTTGTAAAGGCAGCAGGATGGAGCTTGCTTTATGAGTCATCTAGCTATCCATCCATCTATCTATCTATCTATCTATCTATCTATCTATCTATCTATCTATCTATCTATCCATCCATCCTGTGTCAACAGAATGCTGCTATTTTTTTCTCCAAATGTATATTCTACTTTCACAATAAGTGCCTTCATAAATTAGAGTTTACTTTTTTTTTTTCATTTTTACAGAATA
Organism: Ptyas mucosa; assembly: GCA_012654045.1. Classification (NCBI taxonomy): domain Eukaryota; kingdom Metazoa; phylum Chordata; class Lepidosauria; order Squamata; family Colubridae; genus Ptyas; species Ptyas mucosa. The sequence goes on along the minus strand of WNWU01000017.1, from coordinate 3,423,972 downwards.
TACTCCACTCCTCTGCTCGCAACAAAATACCTTATGCCACCAGGTTTGAAATTTTAGGCTTGGATAACCTAGAACTATGCTGCCTACGGCCCAACCTAAGCATAGGACACAAAATTATCTGCTACAAAATACTACCTGTCAATGACTACTTTTTTAAAAAAAATTATTTATTTTGATTTATATGCCGCCCTTCTCCGGAGACTCAGGGCGGCTTACAAAGCGTTAAGCAATAGCCTTCATACTTTTGTATATTTATACAAAGTCATCTTATTGCCCCCACAAACTGGGTCCTCATTTTACCTACCTTAGAAAGGATGGAAGGCTGAGTCAACCTTAAGCCTGGTGAGATTTGAACTTGCAGTAATTGCAGGCAGCTGAATGTTAATTACAGTACTTTAGTCTGCCGCGCCACCAGGTTACTTCAGCTTCAACTGCAATAATACACGAGCACACAATAGATATAAACTCAAGATAAACCACTCTAAACTCTATTGCAGAAAATACAACTTCAATAACAGAGTGGCCAATTCCTGGAATGCACTACCTGACTCTGTGGTTACATCCTCAAACCCCCTAACTTTAACCTTAAACTGTACTGTTGACCTCACCCATTCCTAAGAGGTCCATAAAGAGGGAGTGCATAAACTGTCCCCATTTATTTGTACCCATTTCCTGTATTCATATCCATGTTTATACTTATTCCTGTTATGTCGTACTTGTTTGACAAACTAAATAAATAAATAAAATAAATATATCATAGCTCTTATAGCCGTGGGAAGACAATTCTAATAATTTTAACTACAAATTTACTGAATAGTTGTATTGTGGTTGTTTATTTTCCCCTTTTTAGGATCACAACCCTTCCAAAGTGGGTTACAAAAATATAAACAATTGAATATAAGCATGTGCCATAATTTTTAACAAAACCCTAAGCTTTTAATATCTTTTCTCCAAGCCATATGATCATAATGAAACAGGGAGGGATAAGAAGAATTCAACTGAAGTGGCTGCCACTTGCATTCCTCTTTTCTCTTTGGAGATCTTAATTTCGAGTAGCCTCATTAGGGTTTTCCAACCTATATTCCCCATCACGAGAACTTTATAAGGTTCCATGAGAAATAAGGCCAAAAAGTTACAAGATTTCTAAGGTATAGCAGAATGTTACCTGCCATTCAGAAGCTCAACTGGAGATGGCCATTGGTTCTCATGATTCCTTATTGCTTTGTCTCTTCATTAGAGATTGTGTGTTTTTCTTTTTAAGATAATATCCTTTGTTGCTCAAAATAAAGTTTGAAAACTTCCAATCCAACCTACATGTTCATGAGACACAAAATCATTTTTCACAAAAAAAAAAAGAAAGAAAGAAATTCAAATGTATTTTAAAACCAAATTTGCTCCCAAAGGCAATTCTCTATTTTAAAAAATGGAGGACAGATAGGCAGCCAAAGATAACTGAAAGTTATAAGAATTGCTAATTGTTAGAATTGAAAGTCATCATTTGCAAGTCTTATGTGGGTGTATAGTCTTCTCCCATGTGATGGTGTGGTAAGATGTTGGTGATGGCAGTTATGCAAAACCTATAGCTATATTTCGGCCAATTGATTTATTATAGCCATGGTGGTACAGTGGTTAGAATGCAGTACTGCAGGCTAACTCTGTCCATATCCAGGAGTTTGATCCTAGTGGGGCTCAAGGTTGACTCAGCCTTCCATGGTTCCAAAGTCAGTAAAATGAGGACCCAGATTGTTGGGCAAATATGCTGACTCTGTAAACTGTTTAGAGAGGGCTGTAAAAGCACTATGAAGCGACATATAAGTCTGAGTGCTATTGCTATTGTTATATTTAAATGTCACCTGTTTAATTCTGCAAAGCAACCGAACACCATTTATATCCAACTTTTGTGCACCAAACTGGGAAATTTATAAAAATGATGGTGCATTGTAATTTCTCAGTGACTTACAATTCAGTTGACCTTGACCGTTTATATATCATGAGATTCTCAGTTTTAAAGTCTATATATGTATATACGGTAAAGTCTGAAAACGATTTCAATTGGGTCTTATACTTGCAGTTAGTTTGATTCCTTGGGGTTTATATTTATATTTATATTGTATTCAAATTGTCTTATTTACTGTAAGTCATTCAGTAAATTTTAAATCAAGGGGTGGCATAAAACTGGATGAAAGATAGAAAAACTGTTTTCTGGTCTATATCAATAGATCAACTTATAATGATGGAGCTAACTGCTGCTCTCTTCCTTTGATACTGACACTGCTGGGTCAAGTATTTTACAAGATTTTTAAAAAGTGGTTGGTGGTTAATTTAGTATGTTCCACCAAGGACTTTTCACTTCCAGGACTACCTTATTGTTTATCTATTAATCATGATGATAGAGCAGTAGAAAACACATCTCTGTTGAGTATTTACCAGATCCATTTAATTAGGCCAGTGCCTGCCTACCTAATAATTCTCCATGAAATCTTATACTCCCTGTTGGAGATTAATGCTTGTTTGTTTTTCTTTCTTTTTTCTTTCTTTTTCCTTTTCTGTCTCAAACAAGAATTGAGAAAATAATCATGGATGGAGGTGTGTTTTTTTTATAGTGTGAGGCATCAATAACATATTTCCTTCTTAAAATACTGTGAGAAGTGAGCATTTGCTAGTGTTCCTAACACCCAGTGACTTTCATTGACTTATTATGCCTGGAAGAAAATTTAGCAGAATGTTTCTATTAAAGTGTAATGTTGCCAATGTTGTTTTCTTTTATTAGTGTTTTCCTTCTATATTTGGCGAAGATAGATACCACTGCTTTTCACTTCGTGCCAGTGAATAATTAAGTCCTATTTTCCCTCTAGATATCTGTTGCTATAATCTCTTTCAATGAGTATCTATGAAGTCCCCTTACCATAGGCTAGGTCAAAAACTAAGCAATTCCTTTTTCTAACCATTTTATGTTGCTTTGGTCATATGCAGAACTTGGCTAGTGCCATTCCTTTAATGGAGACAGTTTGAAAGAAAATAAGGTTCTTGTTTTTGACAGGGTTGCATACTTCGGGACATTTCTTTTTTGGATGCCCCTATTCATTTAACACCTAAGAGAGTGCCAGTCTCTAATGGCTGTTCAGTAATGCTGCAGTTGAATTTCTAGCCTTGATTCAGCTCTCTATGGCTTGATTGGACAGTAAAAGAGGTGTGGTGGCTCAGTGGCTTAATCATGCTGGAGATGGTCTCAGTTCAAGCCCCAGCACTGTGTGGCAGGGTGAGCTCCTGTCACTTGCCTCAGATTTCTTCCACCTAACAGTTCGATCTATGCGAGTAGATAGATGGGTACCATTTTGGTGGGGAGATGAGCTGGTGCTCTGTGCAGGCAGTCAGATTCCTAGTGGCTTTGAACTTTCCCAGTTGTGGTGCCCACTTATGAGGCAGCTCTGGGAAGGGAAGGGGGTCTTTGATGCTGCTGCAGGAAGAGCCACTTGTCTTTCTCTCTGGTGTGAAGCCAGCTCGCCCTTCTGTGGCACACCTTGGGAAGCGTGCAAGCGTGTCTGATAACAAGGCTGGTACCTTGCAAGCCAAACTGCAATAGCAGTCTCCTGGCTACTGTAACAATTTCATACACTAATAATAATACTGGACAGTAATTCTCACCTTTTCTTTTTTTAAGAAGCTAGCAGAAATGCAGTTTCTGCCTGCCCTGTGTTAAGACTGGGTCTTTGACATGGTATCACTGCTATCTGGGAACTCAGCTTCACTTCTAAGATCACATATTAATGAGGAGGTAATGATGCAAGAAGTGAACTACCGGTATCTATTAAGATAGCGTGGTCTCAGCACTGAGCAGCAACCAAAAGGAGCTAACATCTTGCAAAGAATATATCATCACTTTTCATAATGGAGGTAGATTCAATTTTTGGTTTAAAAAAAAAGTTATAGTGACTAGTCACATTCTCTAAAAGCTACAGGTCCAGAAACTGTCTCTACAGAAATGATAATTTCCCATAATTATTATTCTTATAAAGCTGCTAAGTATTGGAACTTCTCACCTACTGGAGAAAACAGGTGGGTGAATTGTTAAAAAATATCCAAAGAAGGTAAGTGTTGGCAACACAACTACCAAGAAGTTACACATAGTTGGGAAAATGTCAAGGAGTTTTAGTCCTCCACACACATTTTTCATCTTATGAGTTCATGTCAGGGGTGAAATTCAAACTTTTTCCCTACTGGTTCTGTGGGCATGGCTTGGTGGGTATGGCTTGGTGGGTGTGGCTTGGTGGTCATGTGACTGGGTGGGTGGGCATGGCCAACTCAGTGTCACTCCCACCGAGTTACATGACCCTCCCCCCCAACAACACCTGTCCAGGTTTTATGACTCCTGGTGTTTTCTGTGGGAAATGGGTTATGTGACTGGGTGGGCGTGGCTAACTTGATTGGTCTCACCCTTAGGAAATTTCTCCTTAGTCCAACTCACAATAAAATAGTGCAATAAAATAGCACTGTTCCAATATTTAGAGTAGAATAACAGAGTTGGAAAGGATCTTGGAGGTCTTCCAGTCCAACCCCCTGCTTAGGCAGGAAACCCTACACCACTTCAGACAGATGATTATCCAATCTCTTCTTAAAAACTTCCAGTGTTGGAGCATTTACAACTTCTGGAGGCAAGTTGTTCCACTGATTAATTGTTTTGTCAGGAAATTTGAGGGACTTCTACAAAAATGAGGGAGTCAATCCATTTTCCAAAGAACCAAAAGGCACAACAAGAAACAATGGATGGAAACTAACCAAAGAGAGAAGCAACCGAGGACTAAGGAGAAATTTCCTAAGGGTAAGATCAATCAACCAATAAAATAGCTTGCCTTCAGAGGTTGTGGGTGATCCATTACTAGAGGCTTTCAAAAGGAGTGAGGGAAGTAAACCCCAAAAGGACAGTGCCAGGAATCATTTAAACAATGCAGAAAACTTAAAACAGCTATTCCCCCTTTAAAAACAACCCCTTTAAAAATCAACCCCAAAGCAAACGCTGAGAGGGAAATTAAGAGCAGCTGTTCAGGCTAATTGAAAGCCTGGGCATGCTGCCAAAAGCCATTAACCCTTCCAACTCTATTATTTTATGTTCTCTATGTTCTAAATTGGGTGATTCACAGCAAAAGCAATACAGCTGGCTGGACCACAAATGCATTAAATTCACAACCTGTATGATCAAGCTGCATCATTGTCTCCTCCTGTATCTTTTCCCTCTGGAAGAAAGAAGAAGTAGCCAACACTGCAGCTATAAAAGAACTTGGGAATCTCCAGAGAGTATCAGCTGATCATAGAAGTGTTACTTAATACTCTTTATAATGAAAAGGTTTCTAATCTTGTTCTTCCTGAAGGGAAGAGGTTAATCCCATCCCTAGATGGGTGATCAATGGGTTTCCCTGCCCTAACCCTGTCAGTTTCTGTTATTTATTGACTTGATTCAGCGAGTATTGGCTGCATTCCAGTTGCAACTGCTAAGTGGAGCTATTAACTGAAGGGAGAGAGAGAGGGAAAAAAATCCTCTCTTGCACTTTATTTTTAACTGGTTCTCTGAACTGCTTAAGCAATTTACTAAAGGTTTGGGCGAACCGGTGAGAACTGGCTGAATTTCATGTGTGGTTTATGCTTGCCATTACACACATATTTGTGGAATCAGTTTTACACTTTCTACACCAACACTGCCCATTTCTCACAATGCCAGATCTGGCAATGCAAATTCCTGAGGAAAACAAAGTTACTTGGGAAAGAGAATAAAGATGCTGAGTTGGGGGCAGTTACTACCTGCTTTTATTATTCTTAATTAGGCTCGGATTAATTTTAACTGATCTCTTTCAATTGTTTTCTGCCCTGAGCACTGTTTGTGAAAACTGGACTATACATTCTGAATCAGAGATGTTTAATTTCAATTAATAAATAAAATATTCAGTTCAGATAGAATTACATCCTTTTCTAATCACAGATCTGTCATTGCCTCTTTATCTTTACAATATGAAAAGTTATTTTGATTTGTACAGGACTAGAAGTGATCATTGTACTCCATGCAAGCAGTTGTGTGCTATTACTTAACTAATGCCATTCATTCAATATAGTTAATATGCAAATTATTTATATGAACATGGTTCATCCAATATATGTCATATGCAAATTATCAATGTGAACATGATTTGCATTTCCCTTTTCATCATTGCGAAAAATATGTTCTGGCACTGACCATGGTTGTCATAGCTGAATAATAATAATAATAATAATAATAATAATAATAATAATAATAATAA
>WNWU01000017.1:3401041-3417675 GCA_012654045.1 Ptyas mucosa | reverse complement strand
AATAATAATAATAATAATAATAATAATAATAATAATAATAATAATAATACAACAACAACTGTTTCACACTTAATATGTGAATGCAGCAAAATCACGCAAACTAGCTATTACAAAGTTAGACATGATCAAGTTGCTAAATTAGTCTACTGGTCATTATGTAAAAAATACAACATACCTGTATCCGAAAAGCCATGGGAGCACAAAGTGGAAAAAGTTACCGAAAATGAGACGGTGAAGATCTTGTGCGACTTTCGAATACAGATGGATCGTCATTTGGAATACAACGTGCCAGATATCACGGTTGTTGAGGGCTGAAGTGTACAATTTATTGACATCGCTGTACCAGGTGATGCCAGAGTCAAAGAAAAAGAATTGGAAAAAATCACGAAATATCACAACCTGGCCATCAACATGGCTATGGATGAAACATAACAGTGATACCTATTGTCATCGGTACCATGTCCAAGAATTTAAAACACATCAAGAAATTGCAGCTTCCTGCAATAACACCAGCGGAACTGCAAAAAACTGCACTACTCGGAACATCATATATTTTAAGAAGATACTTGGTTGATACCTAGGACACTGGCAGCAATCTGTATCCACTATTAGCACCAGTCAATCGTATTTGTGACACATTTTTAAATGATTAGTTGACTGAGTTTCATGTTTAATGAATAAAAGAGATATTTTAAAATGGGCCTTTGGTACGAATAGCCACTAGCTTCTCATCTGCATACTGTAGCATGATGTTGTCAATAAGTTATAAATTAATGTTCTTATGCTCAGAGCATTATTAATCACAGCAGCAAAAGCTGACTTGATTAGGAGCTTGAAGAGGAAACGTGGAAAAATTGGCAGCCATTGGCTCATTAATTATTCAATTTATCATGTTAACTACCTCAGTTACAGAAGGATGTTATTCTTATATACAACTATACAAAAATACAAAAGGAGATGTTTTTGCAAGAAGCCTATGGGGGGAAAGCATCATTTAATGGTTAATGTTTATGCATTTATTATTTGCTTATTTGATTTTTACCTCATCTTTATTACTTTGTAAGTAACACAAGCTGGCAAACTAACCTGATTCTCCTTCCTCTTCCTTTTTTCTCACAAGAAGCCTATGGTTTGAGAGACAATAGCTAGCCCCAAATCACCCAGCTGGCTCTTATGCCTAAGGAGAACTAGAATTCCTCATCTCCTAGTTTCTAGCCTGAACTTTAACCATTAGGCTAAGCTGGCTGATTTATAAAATGAATAAGGAAGCAGGTAGTATGTGCTAGATCTATGTTAATAAGCTTTGGATTGGTTTGATATTCGAGATTTAAGATAGGGTAAGGGCATGATTCGGTATAATTTTGTGATTCAAGAGGAAACTGGTATGCTTGGAGCTGCTGTGAGAATCCATTTCAACAACAGATTTCTCCACAGACCAAAATGAGTAAGCATCAAAATTCATGCGGTTTCTTCATTTTTTTTTTTTAGCAAAGCTTGAAACCAGCAGAAACTGCATATCCCTTAGAAAATATTAACCTTGTCCAGTTTCAGCTGGATACCTTCACTGCAATAAATGTTTCAAATTACTCTCCCTGTATCTGTAAGACAGGCAGCAATAACAGAGATGAGGAAAGGATAGCTCAGCAACTCCCAAAGTATCCATTAAAGACCTTGAGTTGTGTTGAACCAATGCAGGAAGTATCCTACTGAAACTTAGCAATATATAGTGACTTTTTTCTTCTTCAAAAAAATACTATTTTCCACTTGCTTCCCTGAGATGCCATCCTTGATTTGACACTAAAGAATGCCCACCGGCTTGTCCTTGGGGTGCTCTGATTGCAGCTGTGTTTTGTGGGTAGACAGCATTGGAATAGCTGATTGGCAAGTTTGACCCCTCCTGGGAAGAACCCCTCATCAGCCCCAGAAGTTGATTGTGTCAGGGTTTCGATTTGCTTGCAGCACTTAACGTTACAGTAGTTTTTTTAGTTAGCAGCAGAAGCAGAAGCAGACTGACACAGTGAGATAAAATGCCACAAATATAGACAGGCCAAAAAAAAAAAAAAGAACCTGAAACAAAACAAGTGGCATTAGTAGGTTTTGTGAATAAAAAATATATAGGCTTATCAGTAGAATGACTATGGTAATATTTGTCAGGTTCAAAGAATCAGGACCACCGGTTAGGTTGCAGCATAGATTTATCGGAGCCTAGACACAAGAATCTGGTCAAGAAAACTTGATACAAAATTGGTGCCAGATAAGGGTCAACAGAATTCAGGAGGGGTTGGACTTGGAGTGCTTGTGTGAATGCAATGCCTCTAAACTGATGACATGTTTAATTCTGCCTCTCAGCTCTGCCTGCTGTTCTCTTACAATATTGCTTAGAATTCCAGCAGTGCATTGTCTTGTTCCAGCTTTATCACTCATTTCTAAATCTAATCATCTTTAGAATATTGTATTGTAGTGTTTTTCATGATGACTCTACAGTCCTGGGTAAAAGCAGCTGGAGTCAGATGACATACTCTGTACATGTTATTTCTTATGGAAAAATTAGAGTATAATCCTGTCAATGGGATTGCAAGATACAGTATATATGTATGCAGATATCACAATAAGATATGTTATCTATTTTTTTCACTCTTAGAAGTTTTGTGCATTCCAACCTAATTAAAATTAATAATGGACTTTGTCTTTAAATTTTGAAAGAAACACATTCAGGATTTCTAATTGTAATAATTGATTACCGTACATATCGTTCTTGATTAAACCTTTCTTTTAACCCTCCTAACATATTTGAAAGTGCTCTGCCCTCTCCCTCTCTCCTTTCTTCCCTCCCCCCCTCTCCTTAAGTACTAGACATATCTCATAGCCATATATACAGTACTATTAAAGCTACATTTCTTGAATTAAGTTTGTATCTAAGTCTAAACGAGGAAGGAAACATTTAACCTACAATAAAATAATTTGTCAATGTAGACAAATTATCCCATAAAATTTAGGGATTTGGGATAGTAATCATAGAAAACCAAAAAGAATGATTAAAAGACAGATATAAAAGTAATGTAATTCTGAGACCAATTGTTCACACACACTGACAATTATTATGCCTAACTACTATATGTTATATATAATAACATATTTACAAAAAGTCAGCCCCAAATTTTACAAGCCAACCTGGAGAATACAACAACAGAGAGAAGATGAAACTGCTTTGGATGTTGGTATAAAACAAATAATATAGCTGTTTGTGAAGGATAGATTTGACTGAACTGTCAGATAAAAACAAGTTCAGCTAGCTATAGTAATCTTTCTACATTTCTTATACAAAAAGTACAAGGCAAGGCTGTTGAATCTGGACCTTTAAAAAAAGCCCTTAGTTTTGATGGGGAGATTAATAAATTTATATAATTAACTAGCTTCCACCTTGCATTGTTAAACCATGCTGAGATAGTTTTCAGAATAAAATTACTCACCCTTTGATAATCAATGTCCAGGAGTCATACCATAATAACTCTCTTAGCTTGAGTAAGCTCAAAGAAATTATAAAGAACAACTCTTGTTGTTTTAATTACTTGTGACCATGAAGACTGAAATTTATTAGATGGGATGGACAGAAAAATTCCAACTGGACTATAGGAGGTTGTTAAAATAGCCCTGCAGTTCATTTCCTGGGATCTCTTTGTAGCAGAAATTATGCATATAAAAAGAAAAAAAGATAGCTTATTAGTAACCTTGACTATCACTAAGTGTTGTATTTTTTTATTCTTAATGAATGCATTTTATTCTCCTTATATACACTGAGAGCATATACACCTAAGCAGGGGTGAAATATAATTTTTTTTGCTACCAGTTCTGTGGGTGTGGCTTAATTAGTGGGCGGAGCTTGGTGGTAAGGTGACTGGGTGGCCAAGTCAATGTTACTTCTTTGCCCTTTTTTAACCTACAAAACACAACACAACTGGCTCACCCACAATGTAAAAGCAGCCGTGCTAGACCCAAAATGGCCCCTGCAACAAGCAGGAACCTCACACAGCCACAAAAAACACAAAAAACCCAACTTTCACACTTTACACACACAAAATTCCACATACAGCTTTGTGAGATTTTGTGTGTTTGTGTAGTTAGAGTAAAACACTACAGAAACACACTAAATCTCAGAAAGCTGCACAAATATTATTTTATTTTATTTTATTTTATTTTATTTTTTATATAAAAGCAGCTAAATTTAAAACTTCCTAAACTTTAAATGGCTAGGTCTTAAAAAAGAACAACTAAAAAAAACCCCAATTAACTATTTTTTTAAAGCTCCCAAAGGGGAAAAAAACTTACCCAATAGAACAGGAGTCTCCAATCTTGGCAACTTTAAGACTTGTGGACTTCAACTCCCAGAATTCCTCAGCCAGCTTTGCTGGGAGTTGAAGTCCACAAGTCTTAAAGTTGCCAAGGTTGGAGACACCTGCAGGCAGGAAGGCAGGCAGCCAGGCAGAGAGAGCTGCTCACCGATGAGCTTGATTTTAGGCAAGGAGATTCAGTTGCTTGCTGATGCAATGGATTGCAGGTATTACAACAAGCAAAGCAAGGCAGGCGTGCAAAGGTAAGTAAGCTGGAGGCTTGGGGGGGGAGGGATTTTTGCTAGCTAGCTAACCGCAGGCAACTCAGCTTGGATCATCAGAGCCATTTAAAAGAAAAAAAAAGGCTCTGATGATTGTGCGGCTCAGCTGGGCATGGGGGGCGGGGGCAGGGATTTTTGCTACCAGTTCTCCGAACTGCCTGCTGGCATTGCTACCTACTCGCCCGAGCTGGTCCAAACTGGAGCACCCCTGCACCTAAGACCAGGGGTGAAATGCTCCCAGTTTGGACCGGATTGGGCAATCCGGTAGCGATTGTGGCAAGTGGTTCAGAGAACCGGTAGCAATGGCAGCGTAAGGCTCCGCACAACCTCATGGGTGTCATTACTTCCTGCTTTTAAAAGGTCAAAAAAAAGAGGCTCTGACGATCACAGCTGTGCCGCGCGATCGTCAGAGCCTTTTTTAAAACCTTTTTAAAGCATTTTTAACAACCTATTCGGCCGAATAGGTTGTAAAAAACGCTTTAAAAAAGTTTTTTTTAAAAAGTTGGCCACGCCCACCCAGTCACATTACTCCCCCCACCAAGCCACGCCCACAGAACCGGTAGTAACAAATTTTACATTTCACCACTGCCTAAGACAAATTTCTTGTGTGTCCAATCACACTTGGCCAATAAATAATTCTATTCTAAAAAGCCTAAAGAAGTATCTAAAGATAGATTCTTAAAGCATAGCCATCTACAGAGGGCAGCAAGGGGTCTCATGTGACATCCTAATGTGAACATAAAACAACAAAACTTGCATCATGATGTCACTATGCGTGCTTCTTCATTTTGTCATCAATGTGTTTAGACACCGATGCCTATGGCTTAACATCAGAAAGGATAAATAAAGGGCAAGGAAATCACAACGCTGTGATAAAAAAAAAAGTTCTATCCTGAACTTTCTATTCTCATGGTGAGAGAATGAAGACAGAAAAGAGATGAAAACCTTTATTCTTCTTTCAGGAACTAGGTTGAAAGAGAAAGTTTTTAAAAAATCAGTCTTTCAACCTGAGGAAAACAGAGGGAGGGCAAAGACAATGAAGAGTCTTTGCTTGCTAACTCTGTTCCTCTGTTCCATCCATAACGTTTGTGAAGCTCCAAATTCATCACGGATCACTGCAGGAAATCTCATCCCTTTCCTAACCTCTAATTTCAGTAAACATTGTAGACATTCCTGCATTGTGTGGAGATCACAGAACACAGAATATAGAATAACAGAGTTGGAAGGGACCTTGGAGGTCTTCTAATACAACCCCCTGTTCAAGCATGGGACCCTATATCATTTCAGACAAATGTCTGTCCAGTCTCTTTTTGAAAGCCTTCAGTGATGGAGCACCCACAACTTCTGAAAGTAAGCTGTTCCACTGGTTAATTATTCTCACCGTAAGGAAATATCTCCTTAGTTCTAGGTTGCTTCTCTCATTGGTTAGTTTCCATCCATTCCTTGTCTTGTCTTTGGTGCTTTGGGAAATAGTTTGACCCCCTCAAATATTGGAACATTGCTATCATGTCCCCCCTGGTCCTTCTTTTCATTAGACTAGACATACCACTGATTTGGCGCTCGCTCTCTCTCTCTCTCTCCCCTCTCTCCCCCTCCCTCCCTCCCCCCCCTCTCCCCCCCTCTCTCTCTCCCCCCTCCCCTCTCTCCAAAAAAGAGATGAAATGAAAGACCCTGAAATGTGGAGCAGGTTGAATTTTGTTCTCATTTTTGTAGGAATTATATCTACAAAGTAGAAGTTCATCCAAATGCTTATTATTTATAACCAAGTTAGTATTCGGTGATCACATTCAGTGCACAACTGTCATTATTCTTTATTTTCTGATTTCGAATTCTTCAACAGAAGGTCAATAATCCCCACTTAATAATTGAAAAATCCATAATGGTTAGCATAGCTGTTCCAGTTAATAAGCAAACAATAAATGGATAAACATCAAGGGAACTGTGTTGCAGAATGCACTTTACTAATTCATTTTTGACAGTCTGATTTTGTTCCAGTTATTTATTTATTATTACTACTTATTATGATATATCACAGCATGTTTCTTAATATGCTATCATAAGAAAAACAATAGTGAAATGGTATCTTTTTAATGTGTTGATAAGCACCAGAGTTCCATTTCTTTCTTTCTTTCTTTTTATTTTTATTTATTTCTCATTGCTTTATAAGTAATTCAACATAGTGAGCATACCTAATACTCCTTCCTCCTCCTATTTTTCCCAGAACAACAACCCTGTGAGGTTGGGTTGAGAGAGAGTGACTGGAACAAATTAATAAATAAGTGACCTTATACATGATTTGATTTAGAAAGACAGATGATAGATAGATAGATAGATAGATAGATAGATAGATAGATAGAGATAGAGATGGATAGATAGATATAGATAGATGATACAAGATAGCTAGATAACTAGATAGATAATGATGAATAGATATAGATAAATGATACTAGATAGATAGATAGATAGATAGATAGATAGATAGATAGATAGATAGATAGATAGACAGACAGATATGAATGGATGGATAGATATGGATGGATGGATGGATGGATGGATGGATGGATGGATGGATACATGGATAGACTGATAGACTGATAGACAGACAGACAGACAGATGAAATATATGTATAAGGATAGATGGACCTAACCTATGGTTGCCGTGTAATGTTTTTCAGATTTTGCAGTCCAGCTCGGGTATTCCTGAGTATGTATTTGTGCAAACATATTGATAAATATTGCTAATACTTCTTTCCTTGAAAGAAATAAATGATATAAAATAATTTGTTGATACAGCTATTGAAATGTAAGTTTTAGAAGTAAAAGAGAGGCCCCTGCCAACATTTGAAAGTACCATGTAACTGATGAAAAGCAATTGTTTTTTTCAAATGGCCAGGCCCTGGTGGATGGTGTCACTCTAGTGACATTATTGTTTTTGCTCCTTTTAAAAATTTTATTATGCTCAGAGCCAATTGGAATAGAAAGACCTAACAATGCAGAAGAGGAAGGAAATGCCAGATCAAACAAGCAAAACCCAACTCATCAGAAGTATTTTTATGAATTGACTTTCCTATTTGGAATGTGGCTTAAAATTGCTCTTCAAATTTCATTTAAAGAGCTGTTTTAACTTCCGGGATGCCTCTTCAGGCAAAGTAGGCAGAGAATTAGAGGTGAAAAGATTTAGTTAGAACACCAGAAAAACGGCTATGCTCCCAACTATTTTCATTTTTTTTTTCTAATTTGCTGAAATTAAAAGAAAGTCAACTACAGTAGTCATTCTAGCAAAATATCCTTGGTGAGATATGTACACCAAGTAGCAAATATAATGAGTTTTCATTTTAGAGACTGCAGTGGATCATTCAGTGAAGCGATTGCTAAGTAAAAAATCGCATAACTGCAACTGTGTTTGTGACTGTAACGAGACAATGTATGAGTGTAATAGGACAATGTATGATTATAATAGGACAATTAATGACTATAAAGGGGAACATGTGAGTGCAAAAGTCATAAAGGTGAGTATTGATCACAAAGTTACTTTTTGTCACCATCATAGAGGCGAATAGTTGCCTAACAAAGCTAAACAAGAACTGGTAGCTACAAAGAGAAAACACTTTGTAAAATTTAAGCTTATAGTGCATTGTTTTCAGTGTTCATCAATGCTGCTCTCCAATGTACAACCCCTCCCCCCAAAAAACGCTGAACTTCAAAGCCAGCTGAATTTCTACTGCGCTACTATGCTATTTTTTAACTTGTAGACAATTCATTCTTATTTTTACTGCATTTTGCATAGGAAATCACACACGTGGTATATTTATCTGCAGTCTGAAGCAATATAGCCACTTGGAATAGAATAGAATAACAGAGTTGGAAGGGAGGTCTTCTAGTCCAGCCCTCTGTTCAGGTAGGAAACCTTATACCATTTCAGACAAATGGTTGTCCAATCTCTTCTTAAAAACTTCCAGTGTTGGAGCATTCACAACTTCTGGAGGCAAGCTGTTCCACTGACTAATTGTTCCATCTGTCAAGAAATGTATCCTTAGTTCTAGGTTGCTTCTCTCCTTGATTAGTTTCCATCCATTGTATCTTGTCCTTCCTACAGGTACTTTGGAAATAGCTTGACTCCCTCTTCTTTGTGGAAACCCCTGAGATATTGGAACACTGCTACCACGTCACTCCTAGTCCTTCTTTTCATTAAACTAGACATTCCCAATTCCAGCAACTGTTCTTTATATGTTTTGGCCTCCAGTCCCCTAATCATCTTTGTGACTCTTCTCTGCACTCTTTCCAGAGTTTCATATCGAGATTCTGTCACCACATTTGGATGCATATAGAAACTGCACCTAAAGACTTTAAGGAAAGTTTTTTAAAAGTGACTGTGAAAGGCATTAAGCTGTGTTTGTTTCTGCCAGGATTTCTCATTTCATAAATATAAAATAAGAACATGGAAGAACAACTGCAACAACTGGTTCAGTTCAGGATCCAATGCAAACCGTATATATCTGTGATAGCGAACGTATGGCATGCATGCCACAGGTGGCACATGGAGCCATATCTGTAGGCACACGAGCGTTGCCCTAGCTCAGCTCCAGCATGCATATGCGAGCCGGTCAGCTGATTTTCAGGTCTTCTGGGTCCACCGGAAGTTGGAAAATGGGCCATTTCCGGCCTCCAAAGAGCCTCTGGGGGGGGGGGAGGTTGTTTTCGCCCTCCCCAGGTGCCAAGAAAGCTTCTGGAGCCTGGGGAGAGAGAAAAATGGGCCTACTGGTAACCTTTTCGCTGTCGTGTGCCAAAAGCAGGGGGAGGAGCATGGGGGGCATTGAATTATGGGGAGCACGACCCCCACCACTCCTCCCGCTTTTGGCACGTAACAGCAAAAAGGTTAGCCATCACTGGTATATATAATAAAAGGCTAAATGGCACCAATTCCTTTCTAGTATACTATTAGGTAGCTCTTTTTCAAAGTGACATTTTTCCATGCTTGGTCATTATAGGGCTACTTTTATTAATTATAAAATTAGCAACCACATAGATGGTCCTTTTCCAGGATGATCTCCCTCCAGCTGGGTTCTTCAATTTCCCCC
Source organism: Ptyas mucosa (assembly GCA_012654045.1). Lineage (NCBI taxonomy): Eukaryota > Metazoa > Chordata > Lepidosauria > Squamata > Colubridae > Ptyas > Ptyas mucosa. Next base: position 3,407,988 of record WNWU01000017.1, on the reverse strand, counting down.
TATTGTAAAACTCACTGCTGTTGAAACAAGCCATATTAATACAGATGATGATGATGATGATGATGATTTAATTAATTAAATTTATATACCACCCTACTCCCGAAGGACTCAGGGTGGTGAACAGCCAGAATAAAATACATGTAATACAAATATTAAAAACATTTAAAAATATATTAAATACTATGGCCCAAGAAACAATTTAAAACCAATTCTAAAACCCAATTTAAAAATTAAAAATTTAGAACAATTTAAAAGAGGTTAGGCCAGGCCAGCCTGGTGGAAATAGAATGTTTTAAGGGCACGGCAGAACGCACGCAGATCTGGGATGTTCTGTATCTGCGGGGGGAGCTCGTTCCAGATGGTAGGTGCCCCCACAGAGAAGACTCTCCCCCTGGGGCCCGCCAGCCAACACTGTTTGGCCGATGGCACCCTGAAAAGGCCCTCTCTATGGGAGCGTACTGATCTGTGAGAGGCTACTGGTGGCAGAAGGCGGTCTCGTATGTACCCTGGCCCTAAGCCTCAAGCGATAACCATATTGGAAGTAGAATTTCAATTGAAAGTTGGTGCAATGGTAAATCGAGTCACTGCCTGACTGGACCTGATTTTCATGTTGGTTGTTAAGCAAGTGACATGCTCATTCAGTGAAACCTATGGTTGTTAGCAAATTCAGCTGCCCAAATGGATGCTTTTTGCTAGAAATTGGCAAATGACCTACAAGGTCCCTTCCAACTCTGTTAATCTGTTAATCTGTAATCTTATTTTATTCAAATTTCTCACATGAATGTGAGTTGCACATGTGAAGTGGTTGCCAAGCACCTAAATTGATCACATGACCGCAGGAATGTTGTGATAGTTGTAAACACGAGTAGAAGTCATAAAGTGCTTTTTCCAAAGCCCTCGTACCTTAATTTGTAAACGGATTAAACACTGCAAAAACAATTTTTTTGTGTTCAGATATTCATTTTCAATCTTTTTATGAATCCAAAGCATCCAGTCCATAATTGTATGCTCTCTAAAAGAAAATGAATTGAGAGGTGCCTGGAATTTCAGATAATTTTGTTTTGTTTCATATTGTATGTGTGATATAATATAAAATGTTGAATAGGACCTGTGGTGGTGCAGTAATTAGAATGCAGCATTGCAGGCTAGCTCTGCCAACTGCTAGCAGTTCAGTCTTGACTGGCTCAAGGTTGACTCAGCCTTCCATCCTTCTGAGGTCGCTAAAATGAGGACCTAGATTGTTGGAGGTGTTATGCTTACTCTGTAAAGTGCTTAAAGAGGACTGTAAAGCACTGTGAAGCAATATGTAAGTCTAAATGCCAAAATTGTTTCTTCTAGGAATAATGAAAAGGCAATATAAAAAATACAACAACATATATTATTCTACACATGACAACTGCGGCAAGATTGGCCTTTGCGCAATGTTGGAGAAACTCAAATATACCCTCTGAAGATTTAATAATTAAAAAGATATTGGATTGTGCTGAGATGGACAAAATGACACTTGAATTGAAAGGATTGATGGATTCAGATTTTTACGTAATATGGGAGAAATGGTATAATTGGATCAAAAATAGAAAAAGAGGAAAATAATAGAATGTAGATTTAGTAAAAATATATAGAGTATAGGTGAATACTAGTATGATGATATGTAAATGGTCCCAGTCATGCACAAGAGTTGAATGATTGTTTAATTGTAAAAATTCAATAAAACAATTTTTTTAAAAAATAAGTCTAAATGCTATTACTATTGCTATTATAAATCACCCAAGGCAAACATTACTGAATATTTTTCTCCAAATCACAAACTGAATTCAGAAATGAAAGTATTCCAACAGAAAACTCAAGTTTGAAACTGATATCCTTGTCACTTATATTGAATTTTTTTGAGAGACTATATAAATGCATTCAATTTTGAAATATTCCGAAAGTTAGTCTTAGTAAAGTATTTCTCTCTATTTTTTAAGAGAGTGTCATTAGATGGAAATAGATATTTGCCAGCAATTTATGGACTGAAATGCCTGATTGCTTTCAATCTGACGGCTCTCCTTTTACCCTCCTTTTCTTTTTCATTTTCCTAATGCTGTGATGCACGCAGAGCATTAGCTGAGGGGGGAAAAAAAGAGCAAAAAAGTTTTACTGAAATGCTACATCTGAAAATGGCTCATTTCTAAACTGTACATGGATTTATATTTTTCATTCTAGAATTGTACATAATATCCACAGTTGCGATAGAGGAGTAAATAAAAATTATTTAATACATGACTATATAGATTGAGGATTAAGATAACATCCATCAAATAAAGACATTTCTAGTAACTCTGTGGAGGGTTTCCTTGGCAACAATAACAAAATGGTTTGTCATTGCCTTCTGGGATTTTGTTTCTTTTTCCTTTGTTTCTTTTTCTTTTTTCTTTTTGCTTTACTACCCAGTTTTATATGTAGATCTAAGATTTTCCTGGTGGTTTCTAACTCAATCAAATCTGACTCTGCTTAGTTTTTTCAGAGTCAATTAAATGCTGCCCCTCGTTGGACCTATGAAACATGGAAACACATAGAAATCAAAACTATTCTTCCCTGTTTCACACATTTATTCACCGACTTAAATCTGATTCCTATTTGCTCTATTTTTATTTATTTAACAGATGAAATGTCCTCTCTTGGGAGAGTCCTCTAGGACAGAGGTCCCAAATCCCCATTTACGGCCCAGTGTCTGGACGCAGCCTGTTTGGAACCAAGCTGCAGAAGTGGTGGGCGAGCATGTGTGCACGGAAAACTGCATTTGTGAAAGCGTCATGCACACGTGAAAGCATCCCCTCTCCCCCCCAGCTGCTACCACCGCTACTTCTGGTGATCCGCCAAGCCAGAAAAATTGGAGACCGCAGCTCTAGAATTCTCGTACCATTTCAGACATATATGGGATATTTTGTATTGTGGAATCACAGTTTTTATATACATAACAGAATCTGCATTCTGTACTCTGCTCCTGGTCCTGTTACTGTCTCTGCTCAACAGCTTTCAGGCAAACAGCAATAGCACTTAGACTTATATACTGTTTCACAGTGCTTCATAGCCCTGTCTAAGTGGTTTACAGAGTCAGCATATTGCCCCCATCAATCAGGGCCCTCCTTTTACCCACCTCGGAAGGATGGAAGGCTGTGTCAACCTTGAAACTGGTGAGATTTGATCTGCCAAATTGCAGTCAGACGGCAGTCAGCCAAAGTAGCCTGAAGTACTGCATTCTAACTACTGTGCCACCGTGGCTCATGGAAGTGGAGTGAATAAACTCTAGGCTATTGATTCTAGAGAAAGGGTAGAACCTGAGAGTAGAAAGGGCACCAAACTTTCCTGTTTCTTTTCCAGCCCAATGGAAAATGCTGGAAAGAAGCTATGTGAAGAAATTTAGAAAGGTACCGCTCTGTCAGCATGGAAGTTCCAAAAATTGGACAGAACAGAACCAAATCTGGTCTTAGAGGAACAAAGTCTTTAATTAGACAATTATGAATCTATTATCCAATTAAAACTGAATTTCTCTAGTGGAGTTTCTTCAGTAGAAGCAAACTATGTGGGTATCTTCTTATCTTCTACAGGTAATCCTCACAATCATTTTTTTAGGGACCATTCAAAGTTACAAGAGCACTGAAAAAAGTGACTTATGATGTTTTTCACACTTTTCACAGTGATGGCTAATCTTTTATGTCACTGCGGAAATGGCACGCAAAACATCCTGCCTGGACCACACAACCTTGCTGGCTTTCACATGTGTGGGAACACAGAAACCTGGAAGAGCAGCGTTCCATCATGCATGCATGAGTTGGCACCTGAACTTCTGGTTTCTGGCATGGATGCGCGCCCGACAAACAGCTGCACTATGGAACGCTGCTCTTCCGGGCTTCGGTGAGCCCGCACACGCGAAAACCAGCTGACCGGCTCACATGTGTGCACAGAAACTCAGACGAGGAGCCAGTGAGGCCATGCAAACCTCACGGGATGGTTCTGTGTGTCACTTCCGGCACGCATTCCATAGGTTCACCAACACGGACATAGACTGTTGCAGCATCCCCATGGTCATGTGATCAAAATTCAGATGCTTGGCAACTGGCATGTATTTGTGACAGTTGCACTGTTCCAGGATCATGTGAATACCATTTGTAACCTTCCCAGCCAGCTTCCAACAACCAAAGCCAATGTGGGAAGCCAGATTCATTAATGACTGCATGGTTTACTTAACAACTGTAGTGATTCATTTAACAACAGTGGCAAGAAAGGTCTTAAATGGGGCAAATCTCACTTAACAACTGCCTTGCTTAGCAATGGAAATTTTGGGCTCAGTTGTGGTTATAAATCAAGGATCATTGTATTAAAACTTACATGATTCAAAGGCAATGAATATAAAAATTGATATGTCTTTAAAATGTTGCGTGGCTAAATTATATTAGAAAGCTATATTTGCAGAAATGCTCCAAATATTATGTTTTGTATGGGGACAAACACAGCAGCTTGTGGTTATCAGCAAAGCTTTTCTCTTTCTCTTTCTCTTTCTCTTTCTCTTTCTCTTTCTCTTTCTCTTTCTCTTTCTCTTTCTCTTTCTCTTTCTTTCTCTTTCTCTTTCTCTTTCTCTTTCTCTTTCTCTTTCTCTCCTTTCTTCTTTTTTCTTTTCTTTTCTTATTTTGAAAAATAAGAATGTCCTAACTCACAGAATTTTACTATTGCTATAGCTTAATCTTTTTTTTACAGTTCCTCTTGTCAATAGTACTTTTAAGTATTTACTTGAATGTGTTTTAAGGTTAAATTTAAGGGCCATTAATATTTAAGGCAGACTTAATAGAAAAAGATGCTTATAAACTCCAGACATCTTTGTCACTGATATAAGAGACAATTTTCTTTATAAGTGCAGGGAGATAGTTGTGACTGCTCCATGTTGCCTCATTTATCTCTGTTACACTGATGAATTCATTTCATTGACAATACTTTGTCTGAATAATGAAAAGTAAGATGAGATGGCCTGATGGTCAAGATGGAATACTTAAATTTTATTTCAATTACAGTGTAGCTTAGGTTTAAGATTTACTTTCAGAAGATCCATCACAGACAGATTTTCTGTTGTAATTTGTATTTGCTGCATTTTTTCAGCTGCGTTCAGAACCTGATTATCATAATACTTTCTTTTTTTCCATAGCACTTAGTTTATAACATGATGGAACAATCCCTTAGTGACATATCCATTTTATACCTCACACCATTAATTCTTTTAATGTAACTAAAATATATCATCAACACTTTTAAAGCCAAATCAAAGGAATAGATAAAATGTGAATTTTTCCAGTTGCATATGAATTACTACAGGTAATCTCTGAGTTACAAATGTAATGGAGCCTGCCAAATACATTTATAATCTGAGGATTCTTGGAATGAATTATGTAACTTGAACAAGATCACTCCCTGCTTTCTCACATGCATTTGCTAATTGAATGAGGAGGTCATTAAGTGCACCAGATATCTCAGGGTAGGGAAGACCATGGGAAGCCTGTTGTTTCTGACTACTCACAGCCTCTCCCAACGCACTGAGATATATCATGCGTTCCCCCATCCTGCTTGACCAGGTACTTACAGTACCTTATGTAGATCTCGATGATAAAGGGAACTGCCTCCTCTACAGCCTCTCTGCTGTGGTTTTGCCTTGAGCAAAGGCTTGCTGAACCCTACAAGGATGAGAGATTGAGGTCGTCTTTGCAAAAAGCCTTTGCCACCAAGAATAGAGGCCAGGAGGGGTGCACGCTCTGGGCCTCCTTTTATGGTGGAAAAGGCCTTTCCTCAAGAAAACATATCCAAGAAGAAACGTGTCAGTTTAACGTGAAAAAGGCAGTTGAAGAAAACAAAGAGATTAACTGAGCAAAATGCAAGTTTATAAATACAAGAAAGACGGTTGTATATTAAAATGTGATTATGACTTTGTGTGTAAAAAACAAGACAGGAAATGTTAGAAATAATTGAAAAATTATATTCAGAGCTATACAAAGATCAAGATCACTCAAAAGTAACAACACCCACAAAAGAGGAAATCCAGATATCCTAGTGGGGGAAATATCAAGTGCCATAAAATCAATGAAAAATGACAAAGCTTCAGGAAATGACTGTGTTACAGTTGAAATGCTGAAAGCTGGTGGCTACAGCTTACACAAGATTCTAGCAAAACTATATTCGAGATGCCTCAGAGAAGAAAAAATACCCGATGCATGGAAAAATGCTGTAGTGATTCTTATACATAAGAAAGGGGGCGAAGATGATTTAAAGAACTATCAGCCAAAAAGCCTTCTTTCAGTCATCTTCAAGGTTTTCACCAATATAACAACAAAAAGAATATTGAGAACATTAAATGATGCACAGCCAAAGAAGCAGGCAGGGTTCAGAAGTGGCAACAGCACAATGAATCACATCCAGGTTGTTCAGCAAGTCATTGAAAGCCACAACGAGTACACCATGCCTCTGTGCCATGGCTCTCATCAACTACAAAAAGACGTTTGATCCAGTATTCCAGCAAGCAATAACTAATGCATTGCTCAACGAAGATGTAGACACTGTTTACATAAACATACTACAATCAATATGTGAAAAAACAATGGCCTTAATAATCTTAAAGTGAAAATCAACATAGAATGAGATGTACAACAAGGCAATACAATATTGCTTATCCTTTGCTCAGCCTGGTTTGAAGAAGTATTTCACAAACTAGACTAGGCGAAAGATGGAATAAAAATAAATGGTGCCTATTTAATCACTTAAGATTTTCAGGTGATGTTGTCCTCTTCTCACTAGACTCAGAAGAGCAAAGACACACACAAGAGTGGCACAAAGCATATATATATATATACAGTGTGTGTATGTCTATGTCTATGTCTGTGTCTATGTCTATGTCTATGTCTATGTCTATGTCTATGTCTATGTCT
>WNWU01000017.1:3380791-3395231 GCA_012654045.1 Ptyas mucosa | reverse complement strand
AAGGAAAGGAAAGGAAAGGAAAGGAAAGGAAAGGAAAGGAAAGGAAAAAACATGGATGCAAAACACATTTTGACCTCCTGATAGGAGAAAGGAAGTTTGCAAAGAATTTTTAAGCACAATTTTGTCATTTCAGTCGCAGTGTTTAAAGCAAGAATGAAACTTACTCAGTACCTATCCCAGTTTTCAGTTAAAGAGATTCATCTGTTATTTCTCTCTCTCTCTTCTCTGTCTCTCACTCTCTCTCTCTCACACACACACACAAGTTTTTTTTAATTTGTTCTTTAGTCTAAGGTAGAAGAGCATTTGAAAATGTTATCTTAGATATCTTTCAGGAAAATCCCACTCTTTTTTTTTAATTCCAATGCTAACTTGGGGGGGGGGGGGAAGCCCTACCAAGCAGGTATATACAAAAGTATGAAGGCTATTGCTTAATGCATTGTAAGCCGCCTGAGTCTCGGGAGAAGGGCGGCATATAAATCGAACCAATAAATAAATAAATCGAACCAATAAACTCAGGGAGAGCAGTGTTAACCATAAAAGCAAGTAATAGTTGGAAAAACAGGTTCTGGAGTAATTGTGAACTACTTCTTCGGCTTTTGCTTATAGAGCAGTGTTTACTGAGTATACACAAAATTATAATTGAGTAATTCACTGACAGTGGCATATTCAGTTGAACAAACTATCAGTTCAGGTTGAGGTTATTAACATTTTTGTAAAAACCATCTTCCTCACAGAAAATAAATAAACAACGCCACTGTACCTCAGTTAGGTTCATGGCTCATGCAGAACAATGATATAGCATGTTTGATTTGTTTATCATTAAGTATGAATCCACTGTCGCACAGTCAGCCAGATGTTTAAATTGGATTTGCCATTTTTGTCTGCGTCTTTATATGGCTATTGAGAAGAATGTTAAAAAATGAGTTCAATGGGACTCACTGTATAGGATTTTAATGCACAGTCTATTTTGAATAAAAGGGAGACCAATGTGCCATTAATCCTTTTTCCTGTAATCATTGAGCTGCAGTTTTATCTGTAGATCAGCAATTTGTCTGATGAACTGATCTACTCAAATAAAACATGGTGGCCGAGGTAATCATCAACAATAACAATAAATCACATGTTCGCCTAAATTCCCAGTCCCCATTTCTGAGAAAACAAACAGGTCTGAAGGATCTTTCGAAAGACCAGCAGATCAGGGCCAACCTAATCTGAGGAAAAATGATACTCTAAAGGGCATCTGTCAATAGACCGAACCTGGAGCATGCCCCTCCTGCCACACCTGTTGAGGCAGGTAAAGAAAAGTTGTTTCCCAAATATCCTGACCCTGTACCATGAAAGTCTTTCTATATGACAACCAGCAGCTTCAAGCCAGTACAGTACAGGTTGTGAAGCAAAAGTGTAACATGCAAATACCAAGACATAATCATAATAGCTGGTACCACCACATTCTGGGCCAGGTTTTGGATCTGTCCCAGGTTGATTGCATTACAGTAACTTAGTTGTAAAGAAGAACTTGGTTAGTACCTGAGTCTGTGCGGAAAGACTAGAAAAGAGAATGAGACAGATTCAAAACACTTTTTTATTTTTTTATTTTATTTTTTGTTTCTCCTTTTTTTATATATAAAAAAGGCAGCTATATTGGGTTATGATTCATGCAATTTGACCTTTGTAAAGACATCACCACTGTTTTCAGACTCATGAAATCTACAGCAACATTACCCATTTATGTAAGACTTAAGCGTTTGTGTTGTCGCAGCCAAGGAAATTTACATCTTAAGAATCCTCCTGATTTAATTATTGTCAGAGTAGAAGATTCTAATATGAAATATTTGCATGAATACACAAAGGAGAGAGCTTGTGTTAGTCCGGAATACTGAATGCCAATATGATTAAGGTTGTTGTAGGGAAAACAGAGGGAAGGAGTATTAGATATGTTTGCCACCTTGAACTGTTTATAGCAGAGAATAAAGGCAGCACCACTTGAACATCATCGACATTGACATATTTACCATCAGTCAATTGCAAAAGGCAGCATTACTAGGAACAGCTGACATCCTGTGACAATTCTATCAAACATCAAGATCTTCCTATCCCAGGTCCTTGGGAAGCTTTTGAAAGATGGATAAATCCAAATCCAGTCTAAACATATGGTTGAACCATAATAAAGTAATAATAAGCGGCTCGGAATGAAATCTTATGAGGAATAGTTGGAAACATTGGTTATATTTAACCTGAAGTCCTGAAGACTACAGGAAACATGATAGCTGTTTATGAGCATCTGGAGGACTATCTGGTGAAAGATAACTGCAGAAGAAAGAACATGAAACAAAGGAATTAAATTAAATTAAAATTAATTAAATTAAAAGGAAGAAGATTCTGGCTGGACATCAAGACAAGAAATCTAAAAAAAAGTTGAATAGTGGAACAGACTATTTTGAAAGTAAGTACATTTTCTTTCTCAGAAGGAAACAGAACCACATTTGCCAGGATGTCAGAATCATACTGGATTCCTGTCCTCGGCAAGGAGTTAAACTAGATGACTCCCAAAGTTTCCTCCAACCTTTATATTCTATGATTCTCATTTTATGTTCATGTTCAGAGCTTTGACTACAGATACTCCTTGATGTACGATCATAATTGAGCCCAAAATTTCTGTTGCTAAGCGAGACCATTGTTAACGGAGTTTTGCTCCATTTTATGAACTTTTTTTTTGCCACAGTGAATCATTGCAGTTTACTAAGTTAGTAAGTTAGTAAGTTACTAAGTTAGTAACACAGTTGTTAAGTGAATTTGGCTGTCATTGACTTTGCTCGTGAGAAGGTCACAAAAGGTAGTCACATGACCCCAGGACACTACAACTGTCATAAATATGAACCAGTTGCCAAGCAACTGAATTTTAATCATGTGACCATGGGGACCAATGGTCTGAAGTGTGAAAAAAACAGTCATGATTTACTTTTCTCAGTGTTTTAACTTTGAAACGGTCACTAAACAAATGGTTGTAAGTTGAGGACTATTTATATAAGATGGGCTTGTAATCATAATCATTTCATGACAACCTATCCAAGTCCACTAAAATGGTATGAAAAGTGCCACCAGAATTCAGAGTCTCTCAAACTTAGTTCGTCTTAATTGAGCTGAGGGAATAATCTGATCCATATAAATTAATTACCACTTTTTGCAGTGTAAATGTCACTTAGGTCAATTCAGATACAATCACTTTATTGGAATATTTATATTACTTGATAACCTTGCCTTTTCCTTCTCTCTTTTAATGTTCCGTCTAACACATTTCTATGTCAAAATAATAATAAAAAGATGAGAAAATGTAAGATACCCAAATAAATCGGACAGCATAGCACAGCTCTTGACATTAATGAATCTGATATATGAGTCAAATTGCAATGCTAAGCAAGTAAGTTACTTAAAAGTAAATGACCCTGAAATCTATATGGGTTAGGCATGTTTTATTTATTCATCAAGTTCAAGAAGCAGCTCTGTTTTTTTATGAGCAAGATTTCATGGGGAATATTAAAATATAAAATCCACTTGCAGTGGGTGGTAAAGGGAAAAATATAGGTACTTGACCAGTGGTGAATTTCAATTTTTTTTACTACTGGTTCTGTGGGTGTGGATTGGTGGGCATGGCATGGCTTGGTGGGCGTGGCAGGGGAAGAATACTGTAAAATCTCCATTCCCTCCCCAATCCAGAGGGAGGTTACTGCAAAATACCCATTTCCTCCCAATCAGGTGGGCCTCAGGAGGCAGAGAATAGATGTGGGCGGGGCCAGTCAGAATTTTTATTACCGGTTCTCCGAACTACTCAAAATTTCCACTACCGGTTCTCCAGAACTGGTCAGAACCTGCTGAAACCCACCACTGACTCATATAGTAGTAGGTATACATAATTAGTAGTAGGTATACATAATTATGGGATGACTTTTCCTTCCAGATAACATTGTGCCGTGGAAATGAAGCATGTTGGAAAAAGAATGGGCGAGAACTTCCATAAGACTGTTATAAAACTGGCCACAATCATATTTCAATATATTTTGGAGAACATTCCTTTTTCTCAATTAGAGTTCTCAAAAAAATCATTTCTTTCTCTCCATTTTCACTTGATGTATGACCTATAGACCACTCTTTCCAAGGATATAGAGCTACTTATATAAGAAGATTTCTGGCTGAGTAATCTTATCTGCCTACTTCGAAAAAACTCTAAGCCAAATTTCCATTAAATCCAAAGGAGGGTAGCAAAAAGAATCAAATATCATTCTACTTCCGTCTTTGAGTGGAAATCCTGACTTAATTCTTCTTGTAAACAAAAGGTGGGGAAAACATTTATGATACTTTAGTGTATAGTTTCTTGCAAAGGAGCATGGGAACTTTGGATCCTACAGAGCCAGATGTCTTCTTTGATAATTTACAATAGCTACCATTTTCCCATTTGTGATGACAAATTACAATGTTAAGGTATATCTGATCTTAACTTGGGTACAATTGAACAAAGAGATCATTCCTTCAATCAGATGCTTTACCATCCAAGCACAACTTTTTTTTTCTTTTTACGACCCTGTAATCCTTTGCTTCAGGGTGAAATCAGGGTGACTGGAGTGGAGCTGAGCATTTACTGGCCAGATCCCCTTCCTGACACCTATGCGGAGTTCACAGCAGATATTTTCTCTTTGCACCCTGATAATGAAACATCTATCACTGCCTAGGATTAAACTCTCAACTTTCCAAGTGAGAGGCAAGTGTCTTCACATCTAGGCCACCATACCATTCACCCTCCAAGCACATCTGAACTTGCTAAGCAGAAACAATATCAAATGACTGGAAGTTTTGAGTCCTTCAATGTTTATTGCTTATGTCATTTGTAATCATATTGACAAGGCTGTTACAATTTGGACTCAGCCCATCTCAATAGAATTGACATTATATTACTACTACTACTACTACTACTACTACTATTATTATTATTTATTTATTTATTTATTTATTTATTTAATTTATATAACGCCCTTCTCCCAAAGGGACTCAGGGCGATGTACAGCCAACTTAAAACACACAGATATAAAATTTAAAAGCAATTTTAAAAAATATTAAACAGTTTGGCCCATATCAAATTAAAATGAGACTACCCGATTTATACATTTAAAATTAATGATTGACAATTAAAAAAGATTTTTTAAATTTTTTTAAAAAAAAGATTTTAAAAAATCTTTTTATGGTTGGTTGCACAGTCATTCAGAAGTTTAGACTGGGTTTAGCATTTTTGTCCACCTACTGAGTCCTTCCCAAGGAGCTGAGATAGCAGATATTATTGTTTGAAGGTATTAAAGATATTGTCACAAGATTTAAGCTATTCCAAGTAAAACTGGCTTTTGCAAATGGCCAATGGTGAGATTTTGTCTTGTGATCAGTCCCTCAAACTATCTTCTGTCTCATGTACAATGGTCTCAAATAATTTTCTTCACAATATCTTGCTTACATGTTGTATGCCTGCTATCTGCTACGTAGATCTCGCTTCCTTAAATGATCCCGTGGGCCATGTTTAAAAACAGTCAAAACCAAATTGAGCAAAGGTAACACAATAAAGCAGGTCACTTTATACTAGTAGGTGTCTAATAGCCTAATGATAATATTTTGAAAATAGTTTTTTTCCAAGTATTATCTGAAGCAAATAAAAAAAAGTCCAAGCCAAAAGTAATCCTCCTATAACCAAACAGAATGGGAGGTTGTACTTGAACTCATATTAACCAAAAGATAATAAAAGCCTTACAACGATGGCATTCTGTAATCACTGCTATAAAGAGAGGGGGAAAAGATGTTTCTCTGAAAGGTTACAAGCGAGATCTTTTAGAGACTCAATGAGGACTTATTTAGGTTATTTGTGTTGGTGGTATGATGTTCGCCAGGATCATTCTCTCTTGCTCTTTTCCCCTCAATTGAAAGCTTTGTGATAGAATTCCTGCTGAAATATTGCCTGAACCAATTTTGGAAGCTTGCCTCCACACAAAAGAGTTTCAGCTGTTGCATGAAAATGTATTTTAGGATTTGGTGCATTTTTATGCACTCATCCATTTTGGTTAAAATCAAAATTTGGGAAGATCTCAGTGTGAAAGCATCAAATCAAAAACACCTAGAGGCAGAGGCAAAGAGAAGAACATTCTTAAAATGATAAAGGTGCCACCAATATGGTTTTTATTCCTTTATAGGTGAGTTATTGTCAAGTGCCAGGAATATCACGAGATCCAGACAGTTTTATTTTTTTATTTTATTTTATTTCCAATTTATATACCGCCCTTCTCCCTGAGGACTCAGGGCGGTGTACAGCCAGACATAAAAAACATAAAATATAAATATTAAGACATTTAAAATATATATATAATTTGGCTACAAAATTTAAAACTCACAGACCAATTAAAATATTAAAAATATTTAAAATTTCTTCTTAAGCCAGCCCGGCTTGTTGGAAAAAATGTGTTTTTAGGGCACGGCGGAAGGCACTGAGGTCATGAATTCTCCTAATCTCCGGGGGCAACTGGTTCCAGAGGGTGGGTGCCCCCACAGAGAAGGCTCTCCCCCTGGGAGTCACCAGCCTACATTGTTTGGCTGATGGCACCCTGAGGAGGCCCTCTCTGTGGGAGCGCACGGGTCGATGGGAGGTCATTGGTGACAGCAGGCGGTCTCGGAGATAACTAGGCCCTATGCCATGGAGCGCTTTAAAGGTGATCACCAACACCTTGAAGCGCACCCGGAAGACCACCGGAAGCCAGTGCAGCTCGCGCAGGAGCGGTGTTATGTGGGAGCGCCACGCTGCTCCCGTCACTACCCGCGCGGCCGCATTTTGGACCAGTTGGAGCCTCCGGGTGCTCTTCAAGGGGAGCCCCATGTAGAGAGCATTACAGTAGTCTAGGCGGGAAGTGACAAGGGCGTGAGTGACTGTGCACAGGGAATCCCGATCAAGAAAGGGCCGCAACTGGCGAATCAGGCGAACCTGACAAAAGGTCCCCCTGGCTACAGCTGTCAGATGTTCCTCCAAGGACAGCTGCCTATCCAGGAGGACTCCCAGATTGCGAGCCCTTTCTGCGGGGGCTAAGGACTCGCCCCCGATAGTCAGCGATGGAGTCAACTGACTATATCGGGATGCCGGGAACCACAGCCAAATAGTTCAAATAGGTATAAATATTTATTGTAAGCTTGAGCTCTGTACAAGAATCTGAACTACTAACAGCTAAGGGAAATTAGGGGGAGATAAGAGTAGAAGGAATTCGGTCCAGATTTTGCAAACCGGTAATAACGGCAGTGGGATGCTCTGCACACCTGCCTGGACATCATCACAGAGGCTCTGTGCATCTGCAGAAGCTTCTTCACATGTTAAGAATCACCACACACAAGCGAAGCGAGCACGAGCGCGCACACACGTTCCCATTGTGAACCAATAGCAAAGGTAAGTGGAACCCACCCCTGACTTAGATCTCTTGTGGAAGCAAAGGGACTCATGACTGATGACGAGTTTGACCCCTCCCTTGGTCTCAGCCTGCTCCTCTCCTACAGTTAGATAGGAATTTGAGAAAGAAGGTTATCCATGTCTAGTCAGAATTTTGGAACAAGTGCTGGGATGAGATGGGAGGAGGAGAGTCAGAGTCCCAGAAAAATGTGAAAGTTTAGGGTCTCTTGAAATTCCAAAAAAACATACCACTGAAATTTGCAAATCACTAATAAAAAATATGGCTTCTAATTTTAGATGATTGACTGCATTCATCTGGTTACAATCTTTCCATCCCCACCCCCATCCTATCAGAAGCTATCCTTCCATCCCCGCACCATCCAGTCCCAACTGTCAGCATGTATCCTTCCATCCAGTGGTGAAATTCAAATTTTTTTACTACTGGTTCTGTGGGCATGGCTTGGTGGGCATGGTGTTGTTTGGTGGACATGGCAAGGGAAGGATACTGCAAAATCCCCATTCCCTCCTCCCAACTCCTGGGGGAAGGATATTGCAAAATCTCCATTCCCACCCCACTCTGGGGCCAGCCAGAGGTGGTATTTGCCAGTTCTCTGAACTATTCAAAATTTCCACTACAGGTTCTCCAGAACCTGTCAGAACCTGCTGGATTTCACCCCTGCTTCCATCCCCCAGGCATCAGAACTGATGAAGCTTCTTGGCTGAGAAGCAAAACATTTTCTCCTTCTTCCTCAAGGAAAAAACAGTCCACGTCTCCCCTCCCCCCCTCACCATGCTGGCTTTCAGATTATGCTATGAACAATGTGTGTGTGGATTTAAGGCATTTAAATGGCAGGATGGTAGTATTTTGCTTATCTTCCTTGCAAGGATAATGCAGCAATGTACGAATAAAGCAAATGCAAAGTTTAGCATTTTTACCATGCCTATACTAATTTAAAAATTGAGTTAAAATGGTAGAGTATTAAATTATTAACTAGGAATTATTGGCACTGAAAGACTATTGATCCCTTATCTGTTCTTGGCAATTAACTCACCAAAGCTAAACAGAGCAGTACAGCAAAAGCATTCCAACTTGCAGCATTTTGCCTGTCTCAAGGGATTTATTGACTGGGTAAAAGACACCAGATGTTGGAAATCAGGATTAGAACAGCATTACTCAGGGTTTTTTGTTTTTTTTAAAAAATTAAATGCAAATACTAACTTCCATATTGCTTTAGCACCATCAGCATTTAGAGCATTTAACCGAATTGCTGAAGTAAACAACACAAACATTGGTGCATTTACTGGTAAAAAAAAATCAGATTCCTCCTAATTTATATATTAACTTCCCTTTTCCCTTGATAGGGTAGCTATTATGCACTGTGATTAACAGGATGATAACATGCTCATTAACAAATGTATTCTTCTTACATATGGTATCAGAATATGTTATTTTAGTTGTTATGTTTGTAAATCTTTCTGTTTTAATCCCAGATAAACATCTGTGTGAGGGTAACTGGGAGCCACCCGAAGTTTGATATAGGATGGGAAGTTACATAAATGTTTTAAATCAATAAAATAAATAATAAATGCACTGATGTCATATAGAAGGGCATGTAGAATCATCCCTGGCTGGGAAAGCAAACTCATATTTCATGCTAGAGAGAAACATCTTCATAACATTAGGTAAATTCAGTTAGGTAAGTAGATGGAAACCTATTGGTTTTCTATTTTCACAACAGGTTATAGGCTTTTTCATATAATTTCACAATGTCTGCTATATATGAAAGTTAAGCCAATATAAATTTTAGTCAGCGTAGCTTATGTAAAACATGATGATGATAGTGGTGGCGAGGATGATGATGATGATGTTTTTTAAAATTTATGAAAATTACACAACAGCCTAATTCCTTGTTTGTAGATAAATCTGTTTTCTAGAGCTTTGACTGAAGGTTTTACAAGAGGAACAGTAGTTTTTTTTTCAGCATTTCTCATGGCAGCACCTGTGGTTTTTACAAATTATATTATTATTATTATTTATTATCTCTTTTATTCATTAAACATGAAACTCAGTCAACTGGACATTTAAAAATGTGTCACAAATACGATTGACTGGTGCTAATGGTTGATACGAGTTGCTGCCAGTGTCCTAGGTATCAACCAAGTATATTCTTAAAATATATGACATTCCGAGTAGTGCAGTTTTTTGCAGTTCCGCTGGTGTTATTGCAGGAAGCTGCAATTTTTATGTGTTTGGTAAAATTCTTGGACATGGTACCAAGTGCCCCAATGACATTGGTATCACTGTTATATGTTTCATCCATAGCCATGTAGTTTTGGTGGCCAGGTTGTAATATTTCATGATTTTTTTCCAGTTCTTTTTCTTCAACTCTAGTGTCTCCTGGTACAGCAATATCAATAAACTGTACACTTTGGCCCTCAACAACTATGATATCTGGTGTGTTATGCTCCAAATGACGATCCGTCTGTATTCTAAAGTCCCACAAGATCTTCACCATCTCATTTTTGATAACTTTTTCCACTTTGTGCTCCCATGACTTTTCAGATACAGGTATGTCGCATTTTTTGCATAATGACCAGTGGACTAATTTAGCAACTCAATCATGTCTAACTTTGTAATCAGTTTGCGCGATTTTGCTGCATTCACATATTAAGTGTGAAACTGTTGTTGTTGTTGTTGTTGTTTACACAAAAATACAGTATACACAGCAAACAAGATAACCATGCTGGGTTTCGTATCACAAATCACTAATCGAACACTTCCCAAGCATTTAGGACTATGTGATGTATCAGCGGATTATGCGAGCAGATCCCAGTTAGGTGGCCTTCTGCAGCTGACCAATGGTGATCTTGTCAGCACCAGTTGTTGTTGTTGTTGTTGTTGTTGTTGTTGTTGTTGTTATTTTTCAATGATATGAAATCACAGCTGCCAGTTCTTTAGCTGCTATTGGCTTTCATTCGTATCAAGTTCTTGCCAAGAACCTAGGACATTGCAATGTATTGGCATAGTATATGTGCAGATCTAAGGAAGTGTAGCTTTTCCTAATTGACAGGTGGAAATTTTGTCAATGTGCAGATTTTTAAAGTATTGTCTGAGTCTTTTTGGTATGGCATGGCACAAAAACTACTGGATGATGGAATGTGCGGATGACTTGGAAGGGGTGGCAAAGGAAACAGGTGCTGCCTAGGAAACAATCAAACAAGAGAAAAAGGACATCACAATCAGAGAAAGAAACTTTAGAAGGGCCTGCCCTAATTGGTCAGATACTTGAAAGTGGTGGTGGGAAGTTTGCACCTTCAGATTTGCAAGATTTTGTTATTATGGCCCTACATTAAAGTAGATTGAACTCATCTAGTTGTGTTTCCTGTCTGGTTTACCTGGGAGGCTGACACACTGGAATGACCACAGCCAATTTATGCCAAAATCTTCCAACTTCGAGAAATTTCCTACCAGTTAGAACAATTAAGCAGTGGAATGACTTGCCTCAAGAACTTGTGGATGTTCCAACACTGGAGATTTTAAAGAAGTGATTGGACAACCATTTGTCTGAAATGGTATAGGGATTCCTACCTGAGCAGGGGGTTGGATTAAAAGACCTCCAAGGTCCCTTCCAACTTCCAATCCTGCCATTCTGTTATTTTCAGGTATTAATACTTAGTGATATTCTCCAATTCTTTGCCTGTCATTATACTATTAACCTGGTACTGCCATATCAATTATTCCATATCAATTAACCACCATAGTTACATCTGGTGTGTTATACATCAAGACTTTATTAATTTGCATTTCAGATATCTCACAGTATTTTTACCCTGTTTTCCCCAAAATAAGACATCCCCTGATAATAAGCCCAATCGGGCTTTTAAACGCATGGCAATAAGGCCAAGCACTTATTTCAGGGCTCAAAAAAAATAAGGCAGGGTCTTATTTTTGGGGAAACATGATGCTTTCTCATTTTTGGCAAGTTTTTTTAACTCTGTTTCTGCTAATTTTCATTTCTGGCACATGTCAATTTTTACAGATGTTCCAGTAATCATTTTGGCGGTTATGTTATGTTGTTCTTAAAAATCAGTCTGTGCAATATTCTTGCCCAAACTGAGTATACGATCTGCTGTTTCTTCTGCTATTTTTGCACAATCTCCACTTTGAATCATTTGACGATTTTTCCGTCTGGCCTTGATTCCATTCATTTGAATAGCTTGCTCTTAAGCAGCCAAAATTGAGCTTTAATTTCAGTTGTAAGCCACTTTTTCTTTATCCACATTTCCCTGAATCTTTTGTAGAAATTGACCGTAATGTTTTTCCTTGCAGCATTATTTCATCTTTGTATTACATTATTTCAATATTCACATTTTGTTTCTTATACCTTCAATAATCTACAATTTTTAACCTGCATCAATTCTTGTTCTTGGCTGTCTTTTACGTAATCAACCAACACATGCTTTCCCTCTTCAACAGCTCTTATTACTTGAAATAATCCTTTCTCCAGCAGAGAGAAGTCAGAAATGGTCAATTGCAATTTAAAATAATAGCAACAACAACCACAATAAATTTGCTAAATAAAACCTATCAGATGTAGCTATTCAAACTTACAGGAAACCTTTCATTTAAAAATATTTGCAGAATATTTCTCTAGATTTCATAGCAGGGTCTGGTCTTTATTTTCTGCCAGCCTTCTGAATAAAAAACAAGTTCACACAACAGGAAATTTATTACAGACTATAAATGACGTAGTAAAAATTAATTTGACCAATCAGTATCTCAAATTATATGAACGGATGCTTTCTGGCTTTGTCCTACAGAAACTGTTCAGCATAAAACTGACAGGGGTAAATGAGCCTGGAACATGAAGTTTTTGGTCTGGTCATGTCAGCATAGCTTTTATTTAAAGGAATGGAAGGAAAAACTGAATAGTAGATATCTATCTATAAATGTTATCCATCAGGACAGGTAAAGTAGTTACCATGCCAACCTTTGTTCCAGACTTGGAATGAAATAGATATAAATAAACCATTTCATTCAGGTACACCTGGAGATGAATCATCACCATCTTCTCAGACACCAAGCCATTTCTACCAGATTTACTTCAGTCTTCCATCTCCAATTATGCACTCTTGTAAATTTATCTTAGAGGGCAGTGCTAGGCTTCAGGATTTAGTGATTATAGTCTAGACCAGGAGTGTCAAACTCAAGTTCTGCAGGATGGATTCGGCCTGCAGGGTGCTTAATCTGACCCATGGGGCTGCCCTGGAAACAGCAAAGGACTGCCCCACAGTGTCTCTGCCAGTGGTCCTCTCGAGCTCCATTTTCATTGGCAGAGGGTTGCAGGAGGCAGTCACAGCTAAAAACGGAGCTCACGAGGGCTGCGCAAGGCCCTCCCTAGCTCTGTTCATATTGGCAGAGGGTTGCAGGAGGCTACCGAAGCCAAAAATGGAGCGTGGGAGCCCGTTTTCCCTGGCAGAGTGCTCAGGCTGCCAAAGGCACCCCCTGACATGAGTGACATTGGGCTGGCCACACCCACTCTAGCCACACCCATCCCAGTCCCCCGAGGTCAAACCCTGATGTGGCCCTCAATGAAATTGAGTTTGATACCCCTGGTCTAGATGACAGATTACATGATTTTTTGTTAGCAATTTTGACTGGCATCTTCAGCAGCAAGGTAGTCTGCACAGGCCATTGAGCAGGGACTATCTGAGCTCCTGTTTTTATAGCCAATGTGATCTGACTTCTGATTGGCCTTTAGTCAAGTTGGCTTCCAATTGGTGCAGCTTAGTAAGGGCTGGTCTCTTAAAGACTTCTAGGATCAATCCTTTTTTCAGTAAGGTATATCAAATCAATCTCTTTTTGCCTGATGAAAGATCCCAAGATGAACACATGTTAAGGATCTAGAGAGTTGGCCTAATCTTTCCAAGCATCCTATCTAAACTCTCAGGCTATAGCATCTTAAACAATTCTGATAAAATCAGAACAACTGATGTTCTGAATATCTTCTGCAGAACTGGTCATTTTGTTAGGGCAAATCTAAAGAATTTTTTTATTTATTATATTTCTAGGCCCTTTGACGGTGGACAGCTAACTTCAACTCTATAATAAGCAATAGGCAGACTCCTTGCAAGATGGTTCCAACCTATTCCCTCTTAAAGATACCTTAGTTTGCTTTCATGAACTGAACAGGGGGAGAACTTAATGACTTTGGACACAACTTTATGAAAATGAAATATTTTGAATAGCAAAAACAAAGAGAAAACAGAAACCACAAGTAAAGAAAGCACAAAAGGCAGCAATGTAACTAGCATCAAAATAATAGCCAATACATTTAACATGACTGTTTTAAAAGAAATACTTGGCAAAGTAAAAGAAAAGTTTTCATCTATCCACAGAAATATCCTAAATAGATACCTATTTGGTAAGTTTCTCTGGGAAAAGTATTCCACAAACATAACAATATTGCATAAATGCCTTTCATCTCTACCAGAGTGAGTCTTTTAGGTTCCAATATCTTTGATAACTTGAAAAAGCTCATGTCTTGGAGATGGAGAAATGGGAGATTTTTACTACTCTATCTGTCACAAAGCAATGCACAAAGTGCAGTAATGCACTTTTACTTGTGTCTTGTCATAGTTGCTATGAGATTTATACCCTGTCCTCATCATGCTTCATGTTATCACAGGGAAAAGGAAAGCTACCATGGCAACTATGGTGAGGAAGTTAATGGATCCTCATTTTTTTTTCAAAGGAACATTAATAATTGCAAATGCTTAGCAAGAAGGAACAAATTCCAAATGAACTGATAAATTACAGGCCTGTGTTCTGTATTTAATACATTGTTCAGAATCTGATTGGGAAACAAGATGGATTCATGGCTGTGGTGAAGAAGGGATGATTTATATCTTTTGATAATAATACCTCTTTTGGTATTATTATATTATATTATATTATATTATATTATATTATATTATATTATA
>WNWU01000017.1:3362051-3380781 GCA_012654045.1 Ptyas mucosa | reverse complement strand
ATATTATATTATATTATATTATATTATATTATATTATATTATATTATTATAATCAGGAAATACTATTACTGATTATTTTTTAAAGCTACTGTTATAATTTGCTGTTCTTTTAACAAGTCAACCTATAATACAACACATTCCAGCATTAATACCATAATAGTTGGGCATGTTATAGAGACCAACACCTAAAACAAACATGGAGAATGTCTGTCCTCCAGATAAAGGTAAAGGTAGAGGTTTCCCCTGTCCAGTCATGTCCAACTCTAGGGGGAAGTGATCATCTCTGTTTCTTAGCCAAGGAGCCAACATTGTTCAAAGCAGGGGTGAAATGCTACCGGTTCGGCCTGGTTCAGGCGAACCGGTAGTGATAAAAACTACTGGTTCTGGCTAATAAGTAGGAAAAAGAATGCTTTAAAAAAGTAAAAAAAAAAAGGTTCCAATGATCACAGCTGTGCCACGAGATCATCAGAACCTTTTTTATTTTTACTTTTTTAAAGCATTTTTTTACTACCGGTTCCGGTGAATAGATAGTAAAAAAATGCTTTAAAAAAGTAAAAAAAAAAAAAAGGTTCCGAATGAAGAACATATAGGTAAAGGAAGAATTTGGAAAATATATAGAATATTAACTGAATTAAAAGAGCAGGCAAAGGTTTAAAATTGATTTGGGATTCAGATTTAGGAGAAATAAATGATAATGATTGGAAAAATATTTGGAATAGAAGAGTATATAAGAATATGTCAGTTAAAGTTAAGGAAAATGGATATAAAGAGATATGGAGGTGGTATCTAACACCACGTAAATTAAATCAAATAGATGGTAAATATATAAATATTTGTTGGAGGTGCAAGAAAGAGGTTGGAACATATAAACATATGTGGTAGGATTGTGATAGCGCACAAAAAATATAAGACATGGTGTTTAGAGAAATTAGAGCACTTTTGAATGTAAATTTAGATATGTCACTAAGGATTGCATTACTGTTGCTGGTGGAAAAACAGGATATAAATGAAACAAAAAAGGAACTGATTGTAAATTTGATAATGGCAGTTGGATTAATGATGTCTAAATATTGGGGATGAAATTGGGATATTCAAAGAAATGAGTGGTATAATGAAATTTGGAGTATGGCAACAAATGATAAATTAACAACAGAAATTAAATTTTCAAAAGGGATAATTAAAGCAAAGAATTATAATGACATATGGGGGGATTTTATAAAAACAGTGTTGGTAGAAGGCAAAGGGAATAAACCTACTCAAGAATATATGTTGTTTTGGCGGGGATAAGGGCACAATTGGAATATATTGCATATCTTTTAGTTGTTATAGAAGAAGAAATATAAGAAAAAATGGTTTCAGAGCGGTGTACTGTAATATTTGTATTTCCCCCCTTTTTTTGGTATTGAGATTTATATGTACTCTTTGTATTATTTGTATTTAAACTTTAATTAAAAACAAAATAAATAAATAAACATGCTTTCTCAAAACTTTATTCCCAGTAAGGTAGAATCTGAACATAATAAAATCTGAAAATAATTGCCAGCTTACTGGTATACAAAGACATCTTATTTCCCCACCCCTAACCTCAAGGAAGGCTAGATTTCATTTCTTATTTTTAAGCCCCCTTCCCATCTATTTTCAATCTTCCATGAAAGCAATGGGATCAGGAAACAGTGGACATTCTGTTCCTGTGTTCCTGTCCCTCAAGAATGATGACTTACTTTTTTCTTACTTGTTTTTTTGCCTAAGGAGACACAGCTGCTAATATTTACCATTTTCTTCTCTCTCTTCTGCATCAATGAAAACAGCCAAGCTTGAGATCCTTGTTTTCAGCCATCTGGTCTCTCATTATATATCAAGGAAGAAGTCATGTCCCTTTTTAAAAAATTTTTTGAGGACTTAATTGTTAAAAATGTTGCATTTGTTTCCTTTGCCTTTAAAATAAGGGACAGATATATCAATTAAGCATCTCTGAAATTCATAATATTCCAAATTAAGGAAAATTGTAGAATTTAGATCAATGCTGTACAATGTACGATGTAGTACAATGATGAAGGTAGAAAGGTGTTACATTTTGTCCTAAATATAACGAAACCTGTGATTTATTGAAAATATTGTCAACATTGGTAGGTGAGGCCATTGTAGTAGAAATCCAATTCCCCATGTCCCTCTGTGAAGCAAAATTGCAAAGTCTCCTCAAGTCACTTTGAGTTGCATAGGCTGATACATCTGTAGATAAAGAAAGAAACGTACAGTTCAAGAAATATTTATACATATATTGGGGAATTTCTAAGCAAGGGAATTTCTAGTAGTGCAGTAGGACATCACCTCATATCCACCCTCCCCCCGATAATTCCTTCTAGAGCTGCCAACTCTTCTCAGAAATATCCCCAATCCTCAATTCAGTTTTGGAGGCTGCTTGGGGAAGGAGAGGAGCAATCTTTTCTGTAAATGGATATCATTCCATTAGTGAGTGGGCAGTACAGGACTCCACCTTTCTGTTTGTAGCTCTTAACTGAAAGAAGAAAGACTTCCTAGAAAATAATCCTCAGCTCGTTTAAGAAAAAGGAGGCATTTCTAGCACAGATATGGAACAACAGAACATGCTGTGCATGTAATCTTTTATATACATCATGTTTTCTCTTGATGGAGTAGTGTAGTGGCCTAGACGTGGAGTTCTCATCTCACAATCAGGAGGCTGTGGGTTCAAGCCTAGGTAGTGGTAGATATTTCTCTCTCTGGGCACAATGAGTAATTATCTGCTGTGAACCCTGCATTGGTGACAGGAAGGGCATCCAGCCAGTAAACACTCAGCACCATTCAGTTGCCCCGACTCCACCCCAATGTAAAGGATTACGGCAGTGGTGGGATTCAAATAATTTAACAACCGGTTTTCTTCCCTAATTATTTCTTCCAATAAACAATTCACCAAACTGCTCAGAAAGTTAACAACTGGTTCTCCCGAAGTGGTGCAAACTGGCTGAATCCCACCACTGGATTATGGGGTCATTAAAACACACACACCAAAAATATGTTCTTTCTTGATGGTTTGATTTTGGAAATTTGCTCTAATATTTGTTAAGGAAGATCTGATTAAATGGCTAGTCCGGTTGATGCAAAGCAAGATGTGCATGTTGGCAGAGCCACAAATATCAAGAATGGATCACATGTCTTGTAATTGACCAGCATGTTCAATTTCACACCAGGAGGAGTGGTGGCTTCAAAAAGCTAGCTTTTCCTATTTGCTTCCTGGAGCATCATACCGCTTGCTTACCAAGTGTGAGGCATGAACTAACCAGTCGCCTCTATGACTTTAATAAGTTAATTGCTAACAGCTTTTACCACCAGCATGGCTTACATCATGCTGCTATAGGCATAACAAGGTACTGTGCGTAACATTTTTAAGTGGAAACCCACCTACCCCCCTTATCTATCTATGTGCTGTTTTCATCTTCTTTGCTTGCAGAGTCTTTAAAAAACATCTAATTTTCTATTGATTAAGCCTATGCAGACTCAGGTGAGGTTTCCAAGGGGATATGGGAAGGGAGGGCTATAATATCTGGCCTATAAAGGTAATCTGCTTGTAAGTGGATGCTATAACATTCCTTTTTTGTTGTTACTTGGGCTCACTGAGTAGATTGGGAGAGAATCTTTCCATTTCAGTAAGTGCTCCATCCAATTCATGTTGGAAGCTCCTAAGGCACTTCTGGGTTGAAAGGGTTAGCTAGTGACATCGCCGTTGCCTAGGGGGCACCAGTTTGGGGGCTCCTTTCATGTCTCTGTTAATGGGCTCAATGAAGTGGTACCTATTTATCTACTTGTGATTGCTCACTTTCAAACTGCTCCACCAGCAGGATTGGGAGTGAATAACAGGAGTTCACCACGCCATGCAGCAGCCCTCGGTCTCAAACGTGGGCTTGCTAATCATCAACCCAGCATCCTAACCACATGAGCCACTGCGCTCCCTATTTTAGTATCCAGACTTTATTAAGAAACGTCTATTAATTGTAATTGTCTTTCTGCTGTATAGTTCTTTTTCGGTTTCCAACTCACAAATAACTAAAACTGGCAATAACGTGCTGTAGGATAAACTAAAATAGCTCAGAGTTTCTTTCTTTCTTAAATTATTTTCCATCCCCCACCTCCCCAAATTTTATCTAAAAGCCCACATTGGCAAGTTAAAATATTGTAAATGTGAATTAATGAAAGTAATCCCAAAGCGCATAGCTAAATGTCTATGAAGATTCTCAGTCATCCAGATCATGGTTGTCCCAAAGGTGTTTTTTCAAGAATCAACTGGATTTTCTTGTAAAAACAACAACAAGAAAGTCCAGTTTCCTCTTGAAAAAAAACCACACCTTTGGGATAACTAATGTGATATGAAGAGGCAATAAACGTTGCCCAAAAAACCCAATACTGATATCAAGAAAAGAATAAAGAAAGTGATTCAATCAGAAGTCACAGAAGAGTAGAAACCAGAATCTCTTATGAAGATAAACATTTTAAAATGTAAGCCAAGTTGCATTTCTTCACACATTAGGGGATCTCTACAAGCTGCTTGAAAGACTATTGTCTTTAACTCAAGGCAAATTGACAACAGGACCAGAAGTGTGTGAACTACACAGCAGGGAGTGTAAATGACTCCTGGCATCTTTGAGAAAACTCTGCTTCAGGTAATCTTCTCTAAGATTATATTTAATCCTGGAACCTGGACAGAGCTTCAGAGGGGTATTGTAAGAGAGGAGAATTCTTCGGGGAGAATATATTGAGAGAGGATCATTCTTCTAACTCACTGAGAAACGTCCTTTGTTAACTGACACTAAGGAGCTTCCTTATGTATGAATAATACCTTAATCAGGCAGTCATATAAAGGAAACACATTATAACTGAAGATTTCTATCTTGAGGCTTTATCTCTTTATGTCTCTCTTGGGCTGGATCTTGAGAAAAGCGAGCTTGAGTGACAAAGAGCAATATAACTTCTCAGGAGACTGTCCATTTTGCATACCACTGTTACAATTCTAAAATGTGACTACAATGAAACGGAGTGCGCTGTCACGATGAAGCTCACCAGTTACAGGTACTTCTTGCTTAATGTTTTATATTCTTGCTTAATGTTTTATACACACACACACACACACAACTAAATAAATGAATAAATAATAATTCCCAATAATTTTTGTTTGTTGCAACTGGCCACTAACTGGCCATTAGCGCTCCATGGCATCGGACCTGGGTATTTGCGGGACCGCCTTCTGCCGCCAATAGCCTCCCACCGGCCAGTACGTTCCCACAGAGAGGGACTCCTCAAGGTGCCATCGGCCAGGCAATGTCGGCTGGCAACCCCCAGGGGGAGGGCCTTCTCTGTGGCAGCACCTGCCCTCTGGAACAACCTGCCTGGTTACGCAGGATATCAGATCTCCAGGTTTTTCGCCGTGCCCTAAAAACTTTTCTCTTCCAACAAGCAGGGCTGGCATAAACACCCACCCTCCTTTTTAAGATTTTATATTTTTAAATTGTCCAAATTGGGTTTTAGTTATGAGGTTTTTAAATTTACGGGCAAAATTTATAATTCTTTTAAATTTTAAATTTTGTATTGACTGTTTTTTATTTCTGGCTGTACACCGCCCTGAGTCCAGCAGGAGAAGGGTGGTTTATAAATTGAATAAAATAAAATAAATAAAAATAAATTAAGCAAGAAGTACTTGTAACTGGTGAGCTTCATCATGATAGTGCAGTCCAACTAGGCTTTCTTTGTTTCTCTTTGAAGACATTTCACTTCTCATCCAAGAAGCTTCTTCAGTTGCCTAGTTGCCTTTTGAAAAAGCACCTTTGGGACAACCATGACCTGGATGGCTGAGAATTTCCATAGACATTGTATTTTGAAATACATTGATTCATGAGAATGGAGTTTTATATATGAATATCTAGGCCTGTCCAATTAAGTGCAACATTTGTTAGTTGGGGGGTGGGAAATTTGCTTTTCCTCCTGTATAAGCTCTCAAATGGCAGCTAGTCATTATATGATCCAGTGTCTGGCAAGGAGCACCACAGTCACATTTAGGGGAGGGCACTCTTCTTCTCTTCTTCCTAGCATGTTCCCGCAAGTGCAGGAACCACTTTTCGGATCATTAAATGCCACTTTGCATGGTCAGCTGCATCTCCAGGGTGTAAGCCTATGGCTTGCATATCTCTGTTGATGGTGTCTTGCCATCTCTATTTTGGATGCCCGTGAGGTAGCCGGTCAATGACTTCAGTTTGGTAGGCAGTCTTGGCAACGGTGGAAGGTGCTGCACTCAGGACATGTCCATACCAGTGGAGCCGGCCTTTCCTCACCTTCTCTATAAGAACAAGATCTTTTACCAAAATGTTGTTGAATGGTGTCATTTGTGATGTGGTCAAGAAGGGAGATGCCCAATATCCAATGGAGCATTCACATTTTCATGGCATGACCTGGGCAGGACACTGTGCCCCATTTAAACAGAGGAGTTTTGGCAGATGCCATGCAAGGCACGGATTCTATTCAGAGTTTTCCAGCACTCCCAGGTGGCATCAAAATAAGGGAGACAGGAGGAAGACCATCAGGTTAGACAAGAGGCAGCTCAGTCCATGGGTGGGTCAAAAGCATGGAGAGCAGTGGTGGTATTTAGCTGGTTTTCTATCCAGTTCGGGCGAACCGGTATCAGCGGTGGCAGGAGGCTCTGCCTACTCACCCGGATGTAATCACGTCCCATTTTTGATACTCTGTGCATGTGCAGAAGGTCATGCACGCAGTCACATTTGCGAACCGGTCCTTACAATAGAAATAGTACTCATCAGTGGTGGGTTTCAAAATTTTGTACTACTGGTTCTGTGGGTGTGGCTTGGTGGGCGTGGCTTGGTGAGCATGACAGGGGAAGGATACTATAAAATCTCCATTCCCACCCCACTCCAGGGGAAGGATATTATAAAATCTCCATTGCCTCCCCACTCCAGTGGAAGGTTACTGCAAAATCCCCATTTCCTCATAGATCAGCTGGGACTTGGGAGGCAGAGAATAGATAGGGGCGGGGCCAGTCAGAATTTTTACTACCGGTTCTCGGAACTATTTATTTATTTTATTTATTTATTTAGATTTATATACCGCCCTTCTCCCCGAGGGGACTCAGGGCGGTGAACAGCCAAAAGTAAAAAACATACATACAAAATTTAAATAAAACCAAATTAAGCAATGGCCCCGACTATTTAAAATCCCAATTATAAAATATTAAAACCCCAAATATTAAAATATTTAAATTTTAAAACTATTCAAAATTTCTGCTACCGGTTCTCCAGAACTGGTCAGAATCTGCTGAAACCCACCTCTGGTACTCATGTGGATGCTCCTGGTTGTGCTGACGTTTGTCTGGATTACCTCAAAGGACTAACAGAAATACAGCACTAGATAATCTCCCCTTTTCCTTCCAACCTTTATATGTGTCAGGCCAGGGCTAGCCTTTTAAGTAGTCTATATTGGCACTGGAATTAATTTCCTTGAAAGGTACAGAGCCATAATAAAAACTGGAATAAATAATATTCGAATGTACAATAATAATTATTCTAAAAAATGCTTGTCACATGATACAGCCCTGCTTTTACAAGAGGATAAAACGGTTTTTCCAAACGAGGTTCTTGTCGTTAATAATTGATAGTAGAAATACAGTAGAATATGAGGATGTGGCATTCAATTTTATTAAAGTTAACATGCATTTGAGATTATTGACTCTCTGTCAGCATTAGAAACAGATTTGAGCTGCTTCCTGAGCTCAACAGAGAGTGTGTGCATCTGTGTTTGTATTTACCCTTCTTTTTCTTCTTTTGCAGATCTCATAAAACATTTGCTTTTTCAGCCAGAGTGAGACATATAGCCACAGGGTTCCACTCCTGCTAGTCAACCCACTGATTCAAATTTAATAATGAAAAGATAGGATTTTCTCTCCTCTCTGTCCAGTGTCTTAAAGTGGTATGAAGGTGGCATAGTTTAATTACAACTCTTTTGTCTCTCAAAATTTAGCATTAGGCAAAGATTAAGCCTCAAGAGACATCTGGCATCAAATCTGTAGCAGACAAATGCTGAAGATAGAAAAGGAAAAGTAGAAGAGAAAACCAGATTGCATCATTAGAGCAGATGGTTCCCTCTTCCTCTTATCACTGCGGATTCTGAAGGCCTCAGGCAAAACCGAGAGGCCTCCTAGCCCACCTGGTTAACAGTAGCATTAAGCAGAAAAAGCAGCTTCTTGAGCTTCTTTTTCCCAATGCAATTGGCTCCAATGACCTTGGGAAGGAAGGAGGAGAAGCACACAGTTCAGTTAGCAGCAAATGCTTTCCTCCTTTTGTATCTTATATCAGTTTTTGCCATGTTCCAGTTGAACTCCCTTTTTATGACCCTGTAATCCCATAATCTGAGATAGAGTCTGAGCAAATAGATGGAGTTGAGCATTTACTTGCCAGATGCTCTTCTTGATGCCCATGTGAAATTCACAGCAGATTTTTTTTCTTTGAGCCCTAGGAGAGAAATATTTGTTGCTACCTAGATTGTGACCTAGGCTTACTGAGTCATTAAAACACATGAGTAGTCCCAAAAACCTCTTTTATTGCAACAGCTGTGAATTACTTTCATTCACAGCTGAGTCCCAATTAGTTGCAACAAGTCCTTCGGGAAAAGTCCTTCGGGATAATCACCAACCTTTATCTCCCTTGACACACTGCCAAAGACCTACTTGGCAAAGCCACAGGGAGTCCAGAATCAAACAGAGATGCTGACTGGGAACAGCATTAACAATGTTGCTTTCCTGAAAAGGGCCCACGTGCCTTTGCTCTTTTTTTAAACCTTAAGGGAAGGGCCAATCATCTTCAGGCCTTACTCCCACGCATAATTCCCAGATGGCCCTGGCCTCATCTCTGCCTCCAACACAAAGCCCTTGTCCGTGCCTTCCCCAGACTCCAGGACTGGCCCATGTTCCTCCCCAGCCTCCTCACTGTCCAACTCCGCTATCAGCTCCGCAGGCTGCTGGTGGACCAAAACACTAGGATTGAACTTTCAATCTTCTGAGTGAGGAGGCAAGCATCTGTACCACTAAGCCACTATGCCACTCATCATGTTCCAGTTGAACACTATAACCAAATATATGGATCTGTTCCTTCTGTGTTGGTAATATCATGAGTTCTATGCAGCTCGTTAATTATTCATTGTTTATTGAAGATTTAGTTGTCCAATCTAGATACTCATGATTGTTTGCCTGTAAGTTTCCCATATAAATGATGGTGACTTCTTCCTCCACCATCGGTAGAGATCTATGTGCAATGGTTCTATTCAGACACATTCATAGTCAATAGTCATAATCATAATCAATAAGAGATCATGGTTTTAAAAGGAGTTTAATTCAGCATTGATACTCTAAAGCAAACTAACATACCACCACCAGACTCCTAGACATCCATGTTCACCCTTAGTCTTAGACTTTGGGCCAGTCACTATTTTGCAGCCCAATCATCCCAGAGAATGTTATTGAATACGCAGGAATGAATAAACCAGCAACCTGGGATCAGTTTGAAGCTCTCAGTTCAGAGCTCAGGATAACAGTAAATCCAGAAGGGTTCTAAAAATAAGCTTTATGCTTTTTATGTTTAATAAGAATTCAGCTAGCCAGATAGCTGTCTTGAAGATGATTCTGAAAAAGTGAAAATCAAATCACAACTAATAATCTGTTCCTTAGTTTTAAGTAAGGAAGCAATATTCAGGTACATCTGAAGAAGACCAACAAATGACCTTATCTTGTCTAACTATTCTAACTGTCCTTGTGAGTGGTGAGTCTCTTGTTCTAATAATTTTAGCTAGCAGAGTAGTGCCTGGTGACCCGATGAACTTCCAACAAAGCTGACATTTCCATTAGAAGAGCTGACAACTTTGAAGTTTAAATGACATATAACTGAATTAAAAATGATTCCTTTCATAAAAATGTAATTTTACTTCAGTCTCGAGTGAATCTGAAACTTGGTGTCCTGGGATTAAAATTTTCATATCACATAGATGGAACATTTTATTTTACAGTTTCACCATAGAGAACAGTAGGTAAGTGGAGTGACAGTCTGGATCAACAGAGAAATATTTGGGAAGTAGGGTAATTCATTAACCATTCATATGACCTAATATTATAAAATCCATAGGTTTTAAACATTATAACTTGCTAGATTTGGATAGAACAATGTTATGTATAATTAGTTTATGGAAGCATGGACATTTTAAAGACCAATGAATTTATTTTTCTTTAAGATTTTATGAAACATAGCCCACAATATTTTTGGTAATTAAAAAAAATGTCAGTGTTAAGTATATCACAAGATTCTTTGTTGCATTGATTAAAATGATTCTTTGCTGAATATATTATTATATCAAATGTTTGGCAAAAAGAAATTGCTTTTTTGGTAGTACTTTGATTTCAAGACAGAGAAAAGGAGGTAGACATTCACCAGTTTTTCAGAGTCCAGTAATAGGCATTTCTTTCTTTCTTTATAGGGTAACATTAAGTTTCAGCTTTTGCATATTCAGTACATCATTTTAGAATTCAGCAGCTATCTAATAGATGCTCTTTCAATAATAGTGGTACATCCATGAGAAATGGTATAGTTTTCCTATTAATATTATGGCTATGATTTAAGAGGATAAAACACAATCCAATATGTATAGTTACTCATCAGAAGTTGATAAATGCATAGTTATATGGATTATACAAGTGGTCTTAGAGGTTTATACATGCATAGTTCTATTGACTATAGAAGTGGTCTTACAATATCTTTGATTTAGGTACAATACCCAAAAGAACGTTTTTCACAAGGCCACTGGACTTCCTCTGTTTTTCCTTGAAGACATTCAATTCTCATCCAAGAAACTGAAGAAGCTTCTTGGATGAGAAGCAAAACATCTTCAAGGAAAGTCCAGTTGCCTTTTGGAAAAAAAAATCACCTTTGGAATAACCATGATTGGGATGACTGAGAATCTCCATGAACACTTACAATA
The DNA here is from genome assembly GCA_012654045.1 of Ptyas mucosa. Lineage (NCBI taxonomy): Eukaryota > Metazoa > Chordata > Lepidosauria > Squamata > Colubridae > Ptyas > Ptyas mucosa. The sequence goes on along the minus strand of WNWU01000017.1, from coordinate 3,369,747 downwards.
CCCCTTGATGTCACTTCCATAATATAAACGAATGGCATTGTGAATTTCAGAGTCCCAGCTGAAATGCCTAAAAAAGGAAGCCAGATTGCTGAAGTTAATAGAAGGGCATATTTAAATATGATTCATATGTATCAGATACACTTCCATTGATTTAACTAAAGTGCTGAAACTATCTAAGAGTGGTACAAATAGCAATAGCAATAGCATTTAGACTTATATACCACTTCACAGTGCTTTACAGCTCTTTCTAAGTTCTATAGAATCAGCATAAGTAGCCTGCAGTACTGCTCTCTAACCACTGCACCACCACGGCTCCTGTGCCTTATGTGCCTATGTATCCTTCCTTTGTGTATTGTCTTTTACTATAGGATAAAAGGAGTTCATGTAAGAATATAGGTAGTCCTCAATTTACCACCAGAATTGAGCCCAAAATTTATGTTGTTGAGTGAGAAATTTGTTAAGCAAATTTTGCCCCATTTTATGACTTTTTTTGCCACATTTGTTAAGTAAATCACTGTGGTGGTTAAATTAGTAATACTAATTAAGTTTAAGTGAATCTGGTTTCCCCATTGACTTTGCATGTCAGAAGGTTACAAAAGGGGAATGACATGATTCTGGGATATTGCAACTGTCATAAATGTGAGTCAGTTCTCAAGCATCTGAATGTAAATGCACGTGACTGTGCGGGATGCTACAGGGGTCATAAGGGGGATGAAAAATGGTCATAAGTCACTGGTTATAACACTGCTGTAATTTTGAACAGTCACTAAATGAACTGTGGTAAGTCGAGGACTACCTGTACACATATAAATCATTTTCAAGATGAAAAGCTCTACATTGATATAAGGTTATTACAGTGGTGAAATGTAAAATTTGTTACTACCAGTTCTGTGGGCGTGGCTTGGTGGGGGGGGAGGTAATATGACTGAGTGGGCCTGGCCAACTTTTTTTTTTAACTGTTAAAACCATTTTTTCTACAACTTCTTCGGCTGAAGAGGTTGTAAAAAAATGCTTTTAAAGCCTCTGATGATTCCAGGTGACTTGCCTGATTGGCAGAGGCTTTTTTTTTTTAAAAGCCTCTGATGATCCCAGCTGACTTGTCTGATCAGCAGAGGCTTATTTTTTCCTTTTAAAAACATTTTTTCTATAACCTCTTCGGCTGAAGAGGTTGTAGAAAAAATTCTTTTAAAAGCCTGTGACGATCCTAGCTGAGCCACGCGATCATCAGAGGCTTTTTTTAAAAAACTTTTAAAAGCATTTTTTCGGCCAAAGAGGTTGTAGAAAAAATGCTTTTAAAAATAAAAAAAAAAGCCTCTGATGATTGCGCGGCTCAGCTGGGCATGGGAGGGGGGCAGGGATTTTTGCTACCGGTTCTCCGAACCACCCACCCTCATCGCTACCGGATCGGGTGATCCAGTCCGAACCGGGAGCATTTCACCCCTGGGTTATTAACTTTACTGTAAGAGAGATATTGTCATAAACTTTGTAGCCCTCTTGCAAGGTTTTTTAAAATGTAGCGCCTTTAAATGATATTCATGGTTGGAAAGTAAACATAGAACTTAAGGGATGTTTTTGTTACGAAATTGAATTGTAAATAGAAGTCAAGATAATTTAGATAAAGATGTAAATTTAAGATAGAGATATTTAGAAGTAGAATTTGTGTAAAGAGGTTAAGTAGGTTAGAGATATCGATGCAGAAAAGTTGTTATTAGTATTGAAATTTTGATATGTTTGTTTTTGGCTGTTTATATTTTTTGTTTTTTGTGTGTGTGTTTTTCTTGCTTTTTTGTGTGTATTATGTTTCTTTTTCTACTGTGTATTTTAATCTTTGGAAATTTAATAAATATTATTATTTTTTAAAAAAATTGTAGTGCTGAACTTCAAAGTAAATTTGATCTGATTTTATATTTCAATTTGTATTCTGCGAAAATAAAGAAGAAAGCCTTTTTAACTTGGCTGGCTTCTAAATATAGCTCAATTCTATTCCTTAGTACCCAATGTCCCTACGAATGGTGTGCCATGCTCTGAATGTTTTTGTGCGCTTATCATTGTGTGCTTTGAATTTATTTCTCTTCTGTATATTCACTGAAATGGTTTTTCTAGTTGAAATGTCATATTAAAGTTCCTTGGTTGAATTATTGTCCTCTTGATGACATTTGGTAGATGATATTCTAATAGGACTTTCACCACCATGAACTAAACTCTTTCATTTATATTGTATTTGCTAGTTGTCTGAGACAGGTATTCCGTATCTGAACTGTTTTGATGTTCTGTTCCTAATCATGACACAATGACTGTCAGCAGCTGTTTTCTAACTGCTTGGACTCAAAGAGTTATTGTCTAATACGTCTCTGTTTGAATTCTGTTCCTAATTGTTAAATGGTCATCAATTTCTTCAGGGGTGGGCTTCAATAATTTTAGCGAGGGATTCTCTGCCCAGTTGCTGGGTGGGCATGGCATCATGGGGGTGGCCTAGTCAGCCTCCTGCACCATGGCAGGGGGGGTTGCCCTCCCCAGGCTCTGGAGGGTTTCTTTGAGCCTCCGGGAGGGCGAAAAAGGCCTCCCCAGGCTCCGGAGGCCTTCTAGAGGCTGGAAACGGGCCCATTTCCGGCCTTCCCAAACTTCCAGAAGGCCCGTTTTTCGCCCTCCCCAAGCCTCCATGCACGCCCTGCACTTACCTGCATCCAAAACATGCTACATGGGAGGGCAGGGCCAGACAGGAGTGGGATTTGGGGGTTCTCCAGACTGCACAGAATCTTAGCTAGAGGTTCTCCTGAACCCCTGTGAACCTCCAGCAACCCACCCCTGGATTTCTTCCAAGAAGTCAGTAGAACAGGATAGATAGACAGCAATTCTATATGGGAAAAAAGGACAATCTCTTACTTAGGTAGAATATAGCCAAATGGTTGATATTCTCTGATGAAGTTGTTCTCATCAATATCTAAAGAATGTTTCGTCCAAATTTGTTGACAACTTTCAAAGGCAAAGTCTCTTTTATTTAGCAAATATTTTGGTTTATGGAATGACTGGGTTTTCCCTTCTGCTTAATGGTTTCATCCAGTGGTGAAAACCACTTACCTTCGCTACTGGTTTGGGGACAGGAGCATTCACATGCATAGATGGAAAAAAAAAGGGACGTAATGATGTCCTGGTGGGAGGACAGAGCCTCCCATCGCTACCAGTTCAGCGAACTGGATAGAACCAGGGGGATTTCACTGCTCTTTTCATCTATATTTTATTCTAATTGCCATACTTATTTGATAATCTTATCTGATTTGATAATATGATAATGACACTGGGCATTTTTTTTAGCTTGTTCTAAAAATGTTAGAAGAATACATGGAAACCTTATCCCTAGTGTCATTGTCCCCTTTTGCTCAATTTGGCTTGATAGGGCACACTTCGGTTGCAGGAACTGGGTATGTCTAGTTTAATGAAAAGAAGGACTAGAGGTGACATGATAGCAGTGTTCCAATATCTCAGGGGCTGCCACAAAGAAGAGGGAGTCCACTTATTCTTCAAAGCACCTGAAGGTAGGGCAAGAAGCAATGGGTGGAAATGAATCAAGGAGAGAAGCAACCTAGAAATAAGGAGAAATTTCCTGACAGTTAGAACAATTAATCAGTGAAACAACTTGCCTCCAAACGTTGTGAATGCTCCAACACTGGAAGTTTTTAAGAAGATGTTGGATAACCATTTGTCTGAAGTGGTGTAGAGTTTCCTGCCTAAGCAGGGGATTGGACTAGAATACCTACAAGGTCCCTTCCAATTCTGTTATTCTATTCTATTCTATTCTATTCTATTCTATTCTATTCTATTCTATTCTATTCTATTCTATTCTATTCTATTCTATTCTATTCTATTCTATTCTATTCTATTCTATTTTCTATTCTTCCTGATGGTATTTTTGATTAAATTCCAATTTTATCAGGATTCTTACCTGTGCAGGGATTGCTCATCATATGAATTAAGTATGAGCTAAGACTTAGAATAACTTTATTGTCACTTTAAATGTACTTTAATCGGAATACATTAAAATGAAATTTTGTTGCATACAGCTCTCAAAAGGTCACCATCTCCAATATACACTACATAAACATGACTACATACATACATACATACATAATTATGCATATACCCACATACATACATATATTACATGACACAGAGAAGCAACGCAGTCTACTTCAGATGTATACATGTACATAGCGAGAAAAATGAATTTTGCGAGTTTACCAGATGGATGGCATAAGGAACAAAGCTGTTGCAGAATCTGGTAGTCCAGCTAGAAATATTTTGAAACCTCCTCCCGGAGGGGAGCAACAGAAACAGAAGGTAAAGTGGGTGTGTGGGGTCTCTAACAATGCTTTGAGCTCTAAGCACATAGCGCTTATAAACAGTATCCTAAATAACAGGAAGCAGGCTTCCTATAATCTTCTTGGCTGTCCTTACCACTCTCTGTATGGACTTTCTATCTGAAGCACTGCTGCAGGGGTGGGTTCTAATTTTTTTTACTACCGGTTCTGTGGGCGTGGCTTATTTTGTGGGTGTGGTTTGATGGTCATGTGACAAACAATTCTTTAGGATTTAGCAGAGGTACTGGTCTACCAGGCTTTTAACTGCTTGCAGAGCCATCCCAGTCTACCCATTTGTTCTTGGAGCATACTGGTCTACCCATTTATTTTTAGAGTGTTCCGGTTTACCTATTTGTTTTTGGAGCACACTGGTCTACCACCACACTGCCTTTTACCACTGATCAGCTGTAGGGCAGTCCTTTGAAGTGCCACGGCAAGAATTTAAACAGTTTTTTGCCGCTTTGTCACCACCACCAGCATCGGAAACCGCTTTCAGGCAGCTTGGCCTCAATTGCCAATCTACCACCACCGAGCGGTTTACAAGGAGCAGATCGGTTCTAGCCGATCAGTTGGGAGGCTTCTTGGCTTCTCAATTTAAAGCTAAGGTGTCTTTCCCCCCCCCTTCTTTGTCAAGTGAGCCCTGATTTTTTCCTTCTAGCCGATCAGCTGGGACTTGGGAGGCAGCAAATAGATTGGGGGTGGGGCCAGGTAGAGGTGGTATTTACTGGTTCTCTGAACTAGTCAACATTTCCACTACCGGTTCACAAGAAGCAGGGAGAACCAGTAGCAACTCACCACTGCACTGCTGCCACCAAACCAAACAGTGATGCAGTGTTGAAATGCTCTCAATCGTGCCTCTGTAAAAAGTGGCCAGGACAGAAGGAGAAATATAAGCTGACTTTGTATAAATATACAAAAGTATGAAGGCTATTGCTTAGCGCATTGTAAGCTGCCCTGAGTCTCCGGAGAAGGGCGGCATATAAATCAAATTTAAAAAAAATGTGCTCTCCACATATGATGCAGCTAAGACCTTCTGTAAATCTTTCTTGTCAACATGGGGAAGATCAGAGACAGAGCAAATGAAAATGAGAGCATTGAAATTCTGATGTCTGCTTCAGTCCTCTAGTTATTTAACTATCATATAAACAAATGAATATTTGCATAGGCACGGTGAGTGTTGATTATTTATTCATTGCATATTATCACATATTAATTCATTGCATTTTATTTATTTATTTGTTTGTTTGTTTGTTTATTCATTGCAGTTGTATTTTGTACTGCTATTTGTTTTGCTCATCCATTTGAATTCCTGTTGTAGGTATGCAAGAACTGTGGTGGTGCAGTGGTTAGAATGCAGTATTGTAAGCTAATTCTGCTTACTGCCAGGAGTTTGATCCTAATTGGCTCAAAGTTGACTCGGCCTTCCATCCTTATGACATTGCTAAAATGAGGATCCTGATTGTTAGGGACAATATGCTGACTCAGTAAACCACTCCAGAGAGTGCTGTAAAGCACCATGGAGTGCTACATACGTCTTAGTGTTATTCCTATTGCTATGTGATGGCATTTTGATTTACTCACTTCTTAATATAGGGTATTTTGAGAACGACAACAGCAGATGGACCCAGCAATTATGTTTGTTTTTTTTTACAATTTGTATTTATTTAATTATTGGCTTGCAATTGCCTGCCCCTTAAGAATATGGTACATATGTAAATAAACAATAGTGTCTTTTTAAATATTTCTTAAGATGAAATTTCTTATATTTATCAAAATACTATAATTAACCTTTTCTATAATATCATAGTTTTAGTAAATTGTTGTGTGTGTGTGATACTAAATTAGAGTGAATGCTAGATTGCAGTAATTACCCAATTCATTCCACCTCTCTCTCTTTATTGAAGAAAAAGTAAAGTTATTTTTTGGATGATATACCAATGTTAATTTGAGAATACTAAAATTCTGGGCAGAATCTATGCTTGACTAGGGGGAGGGAGGATAAAGACAATTTATTCAGAAAGCCAGCTTTCTGGACTGTGGTAGAATCAGGTGCTGACTTGCAGGAGGGAAGAGTGAAGAGGCAAAACACTATTGAGTCATTGGTATGTAGAAAGAGGTCCATAAGAGATCCTCTCTAAATCTTCACAGTATTTATCTGACAGCTATGCAGAGTGTGGTTTAATCTGGCAAGATTCTGTCTATAAATGAACAGCAATAAAGAAACTACTGTGAACTGTTCACTGTGTCATTCTTGGTTACCCGTGCCTGACAGAACTTGGGGCTAGCTTCTACCACCCCTTTACCATCACTTTTGCTTGCTCAGCATGCAGTTCCTTTAGTCATCATTTGGATGATCATCTTTTGTGTGATCAGAATATCCTGCAATGCTTATTACAGCATATCATAGAAGCAGGATTATTTTTAATTAGAACAGCAATTGTAGAGATATTAAATCCCAACCTCCTAAAAATCTTATAGCTGAAGTTCAGATTGCTCTGCATGACACTAAAATTACAGCAATGGTTGCCTCTGCTAGACAAAAAGTTCATTTCTCAAAACGTGTTATAGTATTTTTAGGCTAATTTTTGGAAGATGTGTTTTTGGGTAAGGAAATGAAGAAATGATTCCTGGAAAAATACCCTAAAAGTAGACCCATCATACAGACTTTTATGGTGATGATGATGATGATGATGATGATATTATAATAATAATAATAATAATAATAATAATAATAATAATAAATTAATTAGAACTGCAGAAAAAACAATTACTACCAACCTGCCTTTCAACCTGTATACTGCACGAGTCAAAAAGAGGGCTATGAAAATATTTACAGACCCCTCGCATCCTGGACATAAACTGTTTCAACTCCTACCCTCAAAACAATGCTATAGAGCATTGCACATCAGAACAACTAGACACAAGAATAGTTTTTTCCTGAATGCCATACCTCTGCTAAACAAATAATTCCCTCAAAACTGTTAAACTATTCACTAAGTCTGCATTACTATTAATCTTATCGTTCCTATCACCCATCTCCTCCCACTTATGGCTGTATGACTGTAACCTTATTGTTGGTATCCTTAAGACTTATATTGACTGTTTCCCTATGACTATCATTAAGTGTTGTACCTTATGATTCTTAACGAATGTATCTTTTCTTTTATGTACTCCGAGAGCGTATGCACCAAGACAAATTCCTTGTGTGTCCAATCACACTTGGCCAATAAATTATTCTATTCTATTCTATTCTGTTCTGTTCTGTTCTGTTCTGTTCTGTTCTGTTCTGTTCTGTTCTATTCTATTCTATTCTATTCTATTCTATTCTATTCTATTCTATT
>WNWU01000017.1:3341400-3358625 GCA_012654045.1 Ptyas mucosa | reverse complement strand
AAGGAAAGGAAAGGAAAGGAAAGGAAAGGAAAGGAAAGGAAAGGAAAATACATTTGCTATTAGCTAAACTGATTCCTTCAAGTTTCTCAATCTCACTCACCTCTTCACAAAACGAAGAAAGTCCAGTTGTCTTTTTGAAAAGTACTTTTGTGACAACCATGACCTGAATAACTGAGAATCTCCATAGATATAAACTCTGGTATTCACTGATGATTTTCCATTAAAGTATCAGGTTGCCTTGTTTTACAGCCAGACTGTGTCAACAAATGCTACTATAATAGGCCTTAATGGATATTTTTCATATGCTTCCGGTGCAAGAGGCTGATGTGGAATTGGGCAGGGATATGATTTATATAAATCTTCCAATTGCCTATTTTCTTGGTCGATTCTTTACATTCCTGGTGATCTCCTCAAAAGTCATCATAGTTGAATTGCCTCTATGGAATACATTTTTTTTTCATTTTTGAGGAATTTATTTCTAGCACGTATATCTCTCTACCTGAATTAGGATTCCTCACATTTTACTGATGTACAAAATTGATTTTTCAAAGTCTTGGAGACAAACTGTTGCTCTCCAGATTTTGGTAACAACAGATCCCGATACTATTGGCCAAATTAATTTAAAGTGCTGGGAGGTAAATTGCAGAAAAGCAGGCCACAAGCTCTGTATTGCTGGCCTGAATGGGATAACGCACATATGTAGCATGAAAAATGAACTCATTCCATTCACTTCTAGAGAAGAAAGCTTTCTACAGAATATTTAAGTTTTCACAGTAGCTATTTTTTTCCCGTACCTAACTTTTAGAACAGGTAAAATGAAATGACATTTTTCCATATTGGTTTGATTTCCAGTGTATTGTACCTCTTAAATAATTCTGAAAGTAAAGATTTCCATTTTTTCATTGATGAATTTTTATTGATAAATATGTGCACGCACAATGCAACATTGCAAAAAAGCATTCTTGAAATCGTATCTATGATGGTGTCAAGACACACATCTTATGCAATATTTTATGGATGCACACTCTCTGGTTTGTGCATCATGATGCAGCCTTTCATGCATACATCCATAAAATATCACACAAGAACATTAATGGAGAAAATAGGAAAATGAAAATGTGCAAGACTGGATCCAGATTGCTTTTAGTTTCATTGTTGTTGTTGTTAGTAGTTGGGAAGTCTTGTATTTAAAAAAAAATCAATTAAAAGAATCTTAAATGACCATGAAAACAATTAACATAAAATATAAATAAGATCTCATAAGAATTTGCAACCCAAACCATGGACTGCAACTCTTCCTTTGTTTCAGCAAGAAAAACAAAAACAGCTCTTAGGCCAAGGTCTTCTCAACACCAGCTGACTAACATTGCCTGGTCTAATACTAAGGTAAGTATTAGGAATCCATTGTGATCTGGACAACTTTCCTCCAGGCCTGTTCTGCCCCAGCTACGACCCCAAAGAACACAGCACACACAAAGTTTGTCCAAAACTTAATTTACTAAAATAACTCAGTCTTTTTCAAAACAAAGGCTGTTAATAAACTTTCTTAACAGCCTACAAGAAACCAAAGATAAAGTAATCACAATCTTACTAAGGCTGGCAGAAAGCCCAGAAGCAATTTGCAGAGAATCCAGACGCAAAGTAGAGTGAACTAAAGTTGTTCCCTACAAATTGCTTCAGTCGGTGTTCCTCCTTAAATAGGCTAAGGGAGTGGCCAATTAGCCCCAAGCCTTACTCTCGAGGAGACCTCCTCCTGAGGAGCCACTCTTGCCTTTTGGCCGCTCTGTGAGACTGTGCATCAAGAAGAGGCTCCTCCTCTTCGTCCTCTTCACTTAAAGGAGCTTCTGGAAGTTCTGAAGCCCCTGGCTGAATCCCTGCCTCTGGCACCACATCTTCTCCAGCCTCCTCATTGTTCAACTTGAGTGCCAGCTGCACAGGCTGCTGGCGCAACACCACACCAGCCTCCTCGCTGTCAGAGTCAGCTACAATCCGCACAGGCCGCTGACGGGCCACAACAAGGCCTTCCTGTCCTCTACCATCCCCAGGAGACCATTTAAGCTCATGCTGACTGCTTCAGTGACTCCATCCAGTCACTTCATTCTCTGCCGTCCCCTTCTTCTTTTGCCCTCTTTTTCCCAGCATTAGGCTCTTCTCCAGTGAGTCCTTCCTTCTCATTAAGTGGCCAAAGAATTTGAGTTTCATCTTCAGGATCTGGCCTTCTAAAGAGCAGTCAGGATTGATCTTCTCTAGGACTAACTGGCTTGATTGTCTTGCAGTCTAAGGGACTCGCAGGAGTCTTCTCCAGCACCATAGTTCAAAGGCCTCAATTCTTTGGCGCTCAGCCTTCCTTATGGTTTACTTTTGTAGCAGGGTTCAAAGGTGCTGTACATGTATCAATGAAAAGGCCAACTTAAAAGAATGGAATGTTGTGAAATGCTTTGCAAACACAACAGTATGGATTCCTAATACTTACCTTAGTATTAGACCAGGCAATGTTAGTCAGCTGGTGTTGAGAAGACCTTGGCCTAAGAGCTGTTTTTGTTTTTCTTGCTGAAACAAAGGAAGAGTTGCAGTCCATGGTTTGGGTTGCAAATTCTTATGAGATCTTATTTATATTTTATGTTAATTGTTTTCATGGTCATTTAAGATTCTTTTAATTGATTTTTTTTTAAATAATAGGTCATTGAAAGTCATGTCAGTGAGGTAGGCCACTAGGTAAATTCGATAAATAAACACATAAGCAAATAAAATAAACCAAGGATGGGAAACAGTTTTGACTGCTATCTGCGTAACTCTTTCATTTATTGAAAGAGTTCATTGCATTCATTGCTGAATAGCAATAGAAGAAAACATTTGTAGTTTAGGATTGAACTATGGTGTCCTTGATGCTCTCTGAGCTTGGTGGTTTTCTTGCAGACATTTCATCACCAAACTGGATGGTAATGCACTGATGATGTTACCTAGTTTGGTAATGAAATGTCTGCAAGAAAACCACCAAGCTCAGAGAACATCAAGGGCCCCAGAGATCTGACTAGATTGGAACATTGCTTATACAGAGAATAAATTTTTATTGGTGCCATGGTGCCACCAACCACACTTTTTCCTCTTCCTCTTCTTGATGCCTGGCAAGCTCATCAGGAATACTTGTGAGTAAAAGGAAACAGAGAAACATGGGAAGCACTACTAGAAGCAATCTGTTCCAATAAAGCACCAAAGATTAACAAATACAGCAGCAATTGCAACTCTTCCTTTTTAATGTAGCACTGACTAGTTGAAAAAATGGAGAATCTGGTATCAGTTGTGTTGATTCCACTCGGGCATCTTGAGACCTGAGATCCCCCCTTTTTTTTGGCCGAAAGATTATTATATATTAATGTGTTTAGCTCAGTGATTAAATCCAATTTTTTTTACTATAGGTTCTGTGGGAGTGGCTTGGTGGGCGTGGTGTGGCTTGGTGGGCGTGGCTTGGTGGGCATGGCAGGGGAAGGATACTGCAAAATCTCCATTCCCGCCCCACTCCTGGGGGAAGGATATTGCAAAATCCCCATTCTCTCCCCACTCCTGGGGGAAGGATATTGCAAAATCTCCATTCCTACCCGACTCTGGGACCAGCCAGAGGTGGTATTTGCCGGTTCTCCGAACTACTCAAAATTTCCACTACCAGTTCTCCAGAACCTGTCAGAACCTGCTGGATTTCACTCCTGGGTTAGTTGAAATAATGAAATAAAAAATCTGGAGTGGCTTGAATGAGCTGTCACATGGACAGGGCTAAAGACCGATTCATCTGAATGATGAACTAATTGTGCCTAAGGAATGTGACATTCTTCCAGTGACTGCCTGGAAGAATGCATAAGTGCAGATTAAAAGCAGGGCTGATGTGATCAAAAGGAAAAAGGAAATTAGTTAAGGAGATGTTAATGCCTGGCTGTATGACAACAAAGTAGGCCATAATAGTCTGCAAATTCTCAGTGGCTGTTAGGGCCAATTAATTATTAATACATTCATTATTATTAATGGTTCAGCATATTACCTGCAGGAACAATAGTAACAGGATGCCTTTTAAAAACAAGAACATTTACAGGTCACAGCCTAAGGAAAGATGAGATGCTTTGGGAAAGAGTTGTACATCCATCTTATGAGCTTTCTACTCTTCCTTTCCTTTCAAATAGAACAGGTGGGACTGCAAAAATAAATGAAGGAGCTGCGTGATCGGAGGCACTCACAGTTTTAGGTAGATTGGCAGCTCTCTGCTGCAAAGCTGCACAAACCCAAAGGCGGCTTTACAGGCATTCAGTAACAACATTTTAACATACGTGGCTAATTTAGATGTCCCAAAAGGTGTTTTTTCAAAAGGTTCCACACCAGTGGTGGGATTCAAATTTTTTTACTACCGGTTCTGTGGATGTGTCTTGGTGGGTGTGGCATGGCATGGCTTGGTGGGTGTGGCTTGGTGGGTGTGGCAGGGGAAGGATACTATAAAACCTCCATTCCCACCCCATTCCAGGGGAAGGTTACTGCAAAATCCCCATTTCCTCCTGATCAGCAGGGATCCGGAAGGCTAAGAATGGATGGGGGCCGGGCCAGTTAGAGGTGGTATTTACCGGTTCGCCGAACTACTCAAAATTTCCGCTACCGGTTCTCCAGAACTGGTCAGAACCTGCTGAAACCCACCTTTGTTCTACACCCATTTGCAGTATTCAGGCGATGCTGAAGACACAGATAAACCCCCAAGTGGCCTTAATGACTCTCAGAATGAGTGCTAACAACCAGATGACTGCAAAGAACATAAATCTTTCCATCTTCCACCATTCAGCCAGGACTGAAGAAGCTTCTTGGATGAAAAGTGAAATGTCTTCAAGGAAAAAACAAAGTTGCCTTTTGAAAAAAAGGCCATTGGGACAACCATGATTGAAAATAAACATTTAGTTAAGATGCATAAGGGATGCACAGATAGCCAATAGTCAATCCCCAAATGAATGTAAAATAACTCAGGCGACACCTTTTGTGGGCTGTAATAAATTTGAAGCTTTCTCTTTGCCAGATCAAACATCTCTTTAACATTTGTTCCGGAACTGAGACTAAAAGCAGTTTTCCCATATTTCATAGCTTCCTTGTCCAGCTGTCTTTTTTTAATCATTATTATAGTTGGATGATACTGTTATTCATTTGAATAACTATATTTACTGTCTTTCCTCTCTCTGCTCTGTATTTAGCATGTCCAAATGGTTTTTTAAAAATAATTTTTTATATAAATGCTTGCAATTATTGATAGGCCATATAGAAATCGAGAGTACACCTACTAGGTTTTTCTCTCCAAAACAAAGTAGACTAGAGTGACTAATGCTGTTTTCCAAGCATGTCTGGTGAATCAGTTTGCTTGCGTGCAATTCTGTATATATCTAATTCTTGCCCACAGATTGAAAAATCTCTAATTTCCAGACACTTTCTTCAAAATTGCTACCTAGAAGATATTAAGCATTTTAAGCTTGTGGAGTTGATAGAATATTGCTTTCTCTGTATCCTGTATGTGCCATGTTCTTTAGTAAAGACTTCTTCGATATCAAAATGTTGGTTTTACCATGAGTGTCCCATATATACGATTCTTTGGCACAAGCTATGCAAGAGCATCTAGCAACTGGAAACATAATTTACACTGAGAAAGAAGCAACTATATAAAAGATAAACCTAAAGTTGCATTGAATCAGGATACTATGGTAATTCAATTCTGTATAGTTTTGGCACCTGGGTGTATTGAGTTACATTTTTTGACACCTTCTTGTTAGTCAGCTAAAGAGAACTGCATTTTTTTTTGGAGACTACATCTTGTTTTCTACATGCCACAGCAGGGTGGATGAAGGCAAGAACTGAATCTTTTGAAAAGGAAGTCATAAACCTCTGCAAATATAGTCTTGCAGAATACAGCTGGAAGGGACCTTGGAGGTCTTCTAGTCCAACCTCCTGCTCAAGCATGAGCCCTATACCATTTCAGAAAATGAAATCTCTTCTTAAAAAGTGACGAAGCATCTACGTACAATTTCTGAAGGCAAGTTGATCCACTGTTTAATTGTTCCTGTTAAGAAGTTCTCCTTAGTTCTAGGTTGCTTCTCTGCTTGATTAGTTTCCATCCATTGTTTCTTGTCTTGCTTCTGGTGTTTTAAAAAAATAAGTTGACCCCCTCCTCCCTTCTTTGTGGCAGCCTCTCAAATACTGGAACACTGTTTTCATGTCATTCCTAGCCTTCTTTTCTCAAGACTAGACAGCAGAATTATTGGTTTGTCCACTCAGAAAGAGGTGTAAAAGAAGCTACTTTCTTCTTCTGAATGGGTCATGGTAGTATATTCAGGAGAAGGCATTGTAGAGACTGCTTTTCTTCACAGAGAGTGAAGTATGGAGTGATGATTTTATCCTTCACCTTCATAGAAAGCGCAGGTCAGCTAAATCCCTGCTATTTTAGGAGGGAGCTATTCCAGCCAGAACATCTGCAAAGGTGGAAGCTGTCATATTAACTGTTCCCAATTTCTCACAGAAGAAGAGGCATGGGATAGTCACAGCATAGCCATGCTTGCAGGTGCTCCAAGTACAGCACCCGAAAGATTTGACTATTAGACAAAGCAGAGGCTTGCCAAAGTATTCTCCCTATTAGAATCAGAGATTATCCAATGAACCTGAATCCTGGAAGAATCAGAACAAACAAAAAAAATATTGTTTTACACAAGACATCATTAAATTTTGAAATTTCCTACCTCATTTAGCAACTGCTACATTCAGTGACTTTTTGCAGTTCAGATAGTGATGAAAATATAACTTTGCAACAAATCCTCACATTTATCACCATTGCAAATCTGTAAAGCAAAGCAAACCTGAAGAAGGATTGTAAACACAACCACAGTTTCATTTAATGACTGAGTTGCTATCCCAATTGTGATCCCTAAATGAGGACTACCTTGTGGCTAGATTCACAAAAGGACAAATTCACAAAAGTCATGGTTATTAACCTTGATGGCAGTGTGACTGCCTCTGGAGACCTGTTGTGGTCTACCAGCAGCCTGTGGAGTTGGCAGCAGAGTCGGACAGTGAGGAGGTTGGAGAGGAACATGGGCCAGTCCTGGAGTCTGGGGAAGGCTCGGACAAGGGCTCTGCGTTGGAGGCAGAGAAAGGGCCATCTGGGAGGTACGTGCTGCCTCTGGATCATCCAGAGTCAGATCTCAGAAAGGCAGAGGAACATGGAGAGCCTGTTCCCAAATGCACGCATGCGCAGAGCTGCCAGAAGGCAAGAATAGTTTTTTTTAAAGGGACAACTCAGGAGTAGGACTTGGAGATGATTGGCCCCTCCCACATGACTTAAAAGAGGAGCAAAGGCACATGGCCTTTGCAGGAAGCAACGTTGTTAATTTTGTTCAGTTTAAAGTCTGAAGCTCTGTTTGATTCTGGATTCCATGTGGCTTTGCCAATTAGGTCTTTGGCAGTGTGTCAAGGGAGATAAAGGTGGGTGATTATCAGCCTTATCCCGAAGGACTCTTTATAACTATTTGGGACTCATCTGTGAATGAACAGAATTCACAGCTGTTGCAATAAAAGAGGCTTTTATTTGTGTGTTTTACTGACTCAGGAAGCCTAGGTCAGAACAAGGCCATCTGATGAGAAACTAGTAGACGTTTTTGTGCATCTGCTTGGATACTGTGAAAACAGGCTGCTGGACTAGATTGGTCAGGGGTTTAACCCAGCAGGGTGCTGCCACTGTTCTTATATTTTGGAGTAGATTATGTAACCAAGTGTGGTAGTGCGTTTGGATTTTTCCTTAGGATGTCTCCTTAGGATCCTGTGAGTATGCAGAGTAGGTTGTCGGACGGACATGCGGCTGTTTTGAAGTTTTAATTAATCACTTTAATTAATCATATATTATTATATGGGATTATAGTAGCTATAGTAACTATAATTTTATTGTCCTGACTGTATTATCCTACATAATACATGTGAAGAGGGAGAATGGCAAATGACAATTTCTTTTTTTATATGAAATAATGTGATCCACTAATCCATCTGTGGTGGGGTCAGTGGTGACGAAACAGATGGTGTTTGTTGGCATCCATTTCAAAATGTTTTTCACCTCAAAACTAGGGATAAAATTTGTAGTTTCAGAAAAGTTTCATTACATGGTATTTTGGGTCAATTTGCTTAGGAATCAATTATTAGGGAAATTTGAATATAAAATGTGCCTGCTAGGGCAAACACCTTGGATGCATATTCAATTTATTTCTTTATTTATATAGTCAATATGACTTCCCATCTTACGAAGCTTACTCTGGTCAGCGTACAGAGATTAAAACAAAAACCACAAGGTGAATCTCATGGTGCCTGAAGTTCAACAGTAAATGCTAAACACAAAAAGAAAACACTACCACAACAGCAGGTCTCATCTAACCTTTTGACCCAGATTCCTGGAGACCCAGCCTGGTCCTCACAGCCTTGTGAAAGACTAATTGGGTATGCACATGCAGGGAAAGTTATAATATGTGGATTTTCTTGCAGTTAAAAAATAGTTCAGAGAATGATGAAACGAATGAAAAACTGAATACATTTAATATTGATATTGGCTAAATATAGATAGAGAAATATTGCCATTAAATTTTATACCAGGAATACCATCATTAAATTTTATAGCAGGAAGATATGTCCAAATTATGAAGTTCCCCTCACCTTTGAATGTTTTCCCTTAAAAAAAACCCTAAGGATAAGGGTGAACTTTTTTTTTCTTTTTTTTCTGTTATGGATTACTAGAGACTAGAAACATTGCCAATGTTAATATTATGACAGTAAATAAAGCATTACTATTATTACTATTTGTGGCTCAGGAACATATATCCATGATAAACAGGATATTCTGCATATCCTTTGCATTGTTTCTGTAGGAACGTTCTTGGATCGAGCCCAGTGAAGGAAATACACAGGCATGTGTATAATCAAGTTTCTTTATTTACATAATGTTTCTCTCTTACAGGTTTGCAGCTGGAATGGGGCCCAGACCGCATGGATGACCCTTAAGTACTCCAGGGGCAGAGTCCGGGTGAGGAGGGGTCAGAGGGTGAAGGGATCCCTGGGTAGTTAACCCTTACAATACTAGGTTTGGAGGGCAGGCATTTACACTTAACAAATCCCCCTCTAGATGCCTGGCTGTAAGACCACAAGTGGATTGATCATGGTTTATCGATTCGTGTAATATGACACCTAGTTTGGATGTCAAATAGGTATGCTGTTTGTTTAACAGAGGTTTGGTTAAGATGTCAGCAGTTTGTTCTTCTGTATCACAATGTAATACTTTAATAAAACCCATGCTGGAGAGTTGCCTGACGTGCTTGTGTTTTATATCTATGTGTCTCGACCTTTGACCCACAGCATCAGCTCTAGATATTTCGATAGCTGCCTTGTTGTCTTCATGTATGTGGATGGGGTATGTGGGTTCGGCCCAGATGTTGGATAGCAAGTCATCGAAACACACCAGATTATTTGCAGCTTTGGATAAGCATATATATTCGGCCTCAGTAGTCGATGTAGCTACTAGATTTTGCTTACCAGTGTACCAGTGTACAGGGCTGCCGTTCAAGAAAAATATGTACCCTGATGTACTTTTTCTACACTTCACGTCCCCAGCCCAATCTGCGTCTGCATAACATGATAGAACTGGTTTATTGGATGTTTCTGGTTCTAGACATAGGTATGCTTCTGAACTATGCTTTAAGTATCTAAGTATCCTTTTTATGGCATCCCAATGATAATTGGTGGGCTTGCCAATATGCCTTGACAGAAGGTTGATGGTTAATGCTATGTCAGGTCTCGTCCAATTCGCTATATACAGTAGGGAGCCTATTATGGATCTGTATAAGGTATTGTCATTAAAAGGCTCCGACTCATCATACATGTTTTTTAGGAAGTCTGGTGTCATGGGGGTTTCACAGGGTTTGGCATCAAACATGTAACATTTATGTAGCAATTCCACTATCTTTTCCCTCTGTGACAGTCTGAAGCCTTTGTTGGTTTTAGTAATTTGTACCCCCAGATACTTGTCAACCTTTCCCAGTACCTTCAAGGTGAAGTGCTTTCCCAGTTCTTTGGCAAATGCTTCACACTTATGATCTTGGTCACCAACATATAGAATGTCATCAACATATACCAGAACGTATTCTATGGATTTACCCAACCTCTTGATGAAGAAACAATTGTCGGCAGAGGTGGCTTCAAAACCCATTGACCTTAATGTTTTTGACAAGCATTCATACCACCGTTTCCCAGACTGTTTTAGTCCATATAGACTCTTGTTCAATAACCAGGTTTCCCCTTTGTGTGTGTTTTTACTATGTGGAGCTCTAACATAAATTTCCTTATCTAGATCAGCGTGGAGATACGCTGTCTGCACATCGAATTGGTGTACTTTTAAGTTTAGAACTGAGGCTATCACCAATGCACACTTTACGCTTTCTGCTCTGACAGTGGGGGAATATGTGTCTGTGTAATCGTCTGGGAATCGTTGGACAAATCCCTGGGCTACCAATCTAGCCTTATATAATGATTTACCTCCCTCTAGAGACTTTATTTTGTATATCCACCTAGTGCCTATTGTGGTTTTATCACTAGGGGCCTCTGCGGGCGTATATACCTTTAGCTCACGCAGGCTGTTCATCTCTTTCTCCATCGCCTGTTCCCACTTTTCCCTCTCGTCAGTGGGTAAATTGAGAACTTCATCGTAATTATTGGGGGTTACTTGGTTAGCATGGAGAGATAGCACATAGTCCTCTAGTTTCTTGGGGGTTTTATTTCTAGAAGTCCTAACTGGCCTTTCGGGCGTGGTTTCCGTATCGTGAAGGTACCTGGCTTCCTTTTCCGTGAGTGTTTCTACTTTTAGATCCGGATGTCCCTCTTTCCACTCTCTGATTCTTATCCTATGCTCCCTCGGCTTTGTAGCTTCTATGTCATTGTTTACTAATGCGCCCTGTTGTGGTTTGATATGTGTACAGTTGGTGTTTTCTCCTTCTGTGGTTATTTCATTAAGATGTATTTTGGACCAATTAGAATTTTCATGAAATACTGCGGTGCATGAAACTATGAAATTGTTGTTGCTGTCAATGAATCTAAAACCCTTGGTGCCCGGTTCATACCCCATGAATCTTAATCGCCTGGAGACTTTGTCTCCCTTTCTGCGTATCTGTCTGGGGATATGAACATCGGCGGTGACACCGAATATGTGAAGGCGTGCTATCTTTGGCTTCCTATTATACATGACCTCGTATGGTGTTTTATCTATTACGCTACACCATAATCTGTTAAGCGTGTAATTTGAGTATAAAACGGCTTCTGACCAGTAGTGTTGTCCTAACCCTGCGTCCTCTAGCACACACCTCATCATTGTCTGTAGGGTTCCGTTCTTTTTTTCAACTACTCCATTTTGAAATGGCGAAAAAGGGGCCGACGTAAAACGCAGCATCCCTTGCACCCTGAGCCAATTTGAAAATTCTTGAGACATAAACTCAGACCCTCGGTCTGTCATTATTTGCTTGATTTTAATATTATGTTGCAGTTCTATCTTTTTATGAAATTCTTTAAATTTCTGGAACACCTCATGTTTGTGCTTGAGTGTATATATATAACCGTAGCGACTGAAGTCATCTACGATAGTCAGGAAAAACCTTTTCTTATATTTGATGGATGGCCTTAAGGGCCCAACTAGGTCCATGTGTACCATTTGAAACAAGGAATTTGTGGTGCGTTCTGATTTTTTTGGTTTGGCTTTGGTCTTCAACTTGGAACATTTGCACACCGAACACTCTAAATAGTTTTTGCAATTTTTAACCTTTAATCCATCAGAACAATTGACCATTTTTTGTACAACTGGAAAACTGCTATGACCCAATTTTCTATGCAACAAATGTGCACACTGATCGTGAATGGGTTTGCCTAACGATGGCTTCTCCTTTTCTAAAGTTTGGTTCATGTCTGGGTCTCTGGGCATTGGGTCGTGATTAACCTTCTCTGTCTCCTCGGTGTTGGGTGCAGTGTCTATCATATCACTAGTGTTGGTGTTTATCCTGGGGGGGCTGCTACAGTTAGGCTGGAAGTATGGTAAACCCCCGCTGATTATAGTTCTACCGATGATCCTCTCATCTCTGGTCAAAAATACCTTCCCTTCCTTAAACGTTATTTTTGTTCCCATTTCCTTGCTTAGCTTCAAGGTGGCTAGTATGTTATAGGGTATCTCCGGAACAAGTAATACCCCCTCTATTTCCCCTATCTCTGGGATGTTTATGTTGCCTTTTCCGGTTACTAGCACGTTGCTTTGGTTAGCCACTTTAATGGTGAATTTCTCTTCTGTGAATTTAGTAAATAATTTTGTGTCATGAGTGGTATGGTTTGTGGCTCCTGAATCTAGGAGCCATGCATTTTCGGTGTTGGTGTATCCTAGTGTGCTGTCCCTTGCTCTCAGCCCATATAGTGAACCCTTGTGGCTGTCCCTGGAACTATCCCGGTATCTCCTCCCGTCCCTGGGTTTTGGTGAATCTCTGCGCCTATATCTGTTCTCATTTGTCTGTCTTTCAGGGATTCTATGTCTGTTTTCAGTCCTGTCTCTAGATTGTGAGTGTCTCATGTCTCTTATTCTCCTGGGGCAACCTCTTTTATTGTGTTCCCTGGAACCACAATTGAAGCATTCTATGTCGCTGTAGTCTCTGCTGTGGAATTCTACTCTTTTGCTAATCCTTGGTTCTCTGTGATTCAGGGATCTATCCCTCCTGAGGTTGTCTTCCGTGATAAGTTTACTGGTTAACATATCTAAGGTGATGCGTTCTAGGCTGGAACTGTCTAAGTGCATGATGAAATCATTCCAGCTGTGGTCTAAGGAATTTATGATCACGCTCACCATGTTCCCTTCTGTTATGTTCTCCCCCCTCTGAATTAGCTCAGCTCTGGTGGCATTGAGTGACAATATGTGTTCACTCATTGAAGTTCCCCCCTTGAGTTTGGCTGAGTAGAATTCCCTGGTGATTCTTGTGGTAGTGGCTATACTTCTGCTATGGAACATTTTATGCAAAAAAGTTACTATTTCTGACACTGTCAAGTTGTGGCTAATACTGGGATACATACTGAGGGATATACTGGTTAGTAACAAATGGTAAGCCTTATGATGCATGCAATCTAACTGAAAAGTCCAAGGCTTTTCTGGTGGGTTAGTTATAAAAAATAGTAAATGTTCCTTTAAGAGGACAACCTGTAACTGTTGGTTCCATTCAACAAAGTTAACCCCATCTATCCTAAGCTTGGGAAAGTCATTTGGAAGTGTCCCTGTATTGTGAGTAATATTACCTATTGAGGGTTGCTGTCCATGGTCCAAAGCAAAAGGGAACTCACAATAAGGCAGGGGAATGCAGGGAGTCAGTCTGTAGTGACTTGCTTCTACGGTCTGTTGTTTTTTTATTGCAGGTCGGTTCTGCGCATGCTCCTGGGCCATTCTGTCTCTGCCGCCGTCGTGGAAGGAGCTCGTTCCTGCTGCTCCCGGGTGAAGGCCCTGCCTCTCGAGTTGGACTTCTGGCTCCATCTTTGGAGGTCCTTGGAGGCCGAAGTTTGTTTGGGTCATCGTCTGGAGCGTTGTGGGTCTCGTTGCGCCGCCTGGACATCGATGCGGGTCCGCGAGGTTTGGATGAAGGCCCTGAAGGTCCGGCCCGCTCTGGAGGCCAAAGTTCGGGTACGGGCCGATGCCTATGCCCGTCGACAACCCCGGAAGTCTCGGATGGGTCCTTTGATGTGGTAAGTATTCATTTATTTCTCCTGGCTTTATGGCGTAGCTTAGGGGATGCATAGGGAGGTTTCCGGCGTGGAAGGTGGGGGGCTGTGCCCACGCCTCGGTATTTCTCTTCCATAGTTGGTCTTCGTGGCTGCCCTTATGCGTGTAGGATGTCACTTTATTTCCCCCCGCGGTATCGGCATCGGAACTTATTATTTTTATTTTGGTTCCGAAAGCCGCGGTGATGGTCTGCATGGCCTTTTCTACTTTGAGTTCGGTAGGCGAACTCGATGTCATCTGTCCGGTGTAGTTGTTGGCCTCGTAGTTGTATTCGTAGGCCTTGTGGTGGTAGACCTCGTTTCCCACCGAGTTTTTTAAATCTCGGGATCTGATTAGGGATTGGTCGGCCATCTTGGATGACGTCACCATCCAAGATGGCCGCTGTGGGGAGCGCGCGAATCTTGGATCGGCTTCATCGGTGAGCGAGTGGTAGGGGTTTAAATCGCTTACCGCGTTTTGGTCTCTGCATTCCGTTTTGTCATCTTCCTTCCCGGTCGCTGCCCCGCAGTCATCAAGGAGGTTGCAGAGTTCCACGATGAGGCTGGACTTGTTTGATGTCGATCCGGCTAGGCTTAGTAGCTTTTCTTTGAGCTCCTTTTCTTCGCATAGCTCGGTCTCTGATTCATCCTCTCTTTCGTCTAGGCTTCTCTCTGTTATTCTTGAGTAGCCAGGGCTGGAGAGTTGTTCTTTATTCCTTTGCATTTCTGCTAGCTTGGCTTCAGCTGAGGCTAGCATTTCTTCCATCTTCTTTTTGGATGCTCGGGTGTTTACTCTTTCGGTTTCTTCGTTCAGCTTGATATTTTCAGGCATCCTTTTTGTTTGGTTTGGGCTATTTCCAACCATCCTCTGCTACCATATTTGTAGGAACGTTCTTGGATCGAGCCCAGTGAAGGAAATACACAGGCATGTGTATAATCAAGTTTCTTTATTTACATAATGTTTCTCTCTTACAGGTTTGCAGCTGGAATGGGGCCCAGACCGCATGGATGACCCTTAAGTACTCCAGGGGCAGAGTCCGGGTGAGGAGGGGTCAGAGGGTGAAGGGATCCCTGGGTAGTTAACCCTTACAACACTAGGTTTGGAGGGCAGGCATTTACACTTAACAGTTTCATGTGTATTTTGTTGTTGTTAGTTGTGAAGTCATGTCCGGAATGGGACACTGAAAGGGCTACTAAACTGGAAACCATTTCCTGTGCCTGAAAGGTGTGCGTTTTCTCTGATGTTGCAAATGCTTGTGATGATGGTGTTATAAAAAGTTACACTAGAATCTAGATGCAAAGTCTTTATCCTTTTCCTGTCAATATGGGTGAGGGAGATGAATGGTTCAGAAATATGTGATATACATTTGTTGTTGTTGTTAGTTGCGAAGTCGTGTCCAATCCATCGCGATCCTATGGGCAACGTTCCTCCAGGCCTTCCTGTCCTCTACCATCCCCCAGAGACTATTTAAGCTCACACCGACTGCTTCAGTGACTCCATTCAGCCACCTCGTTCTCTGCCATCCCCCTCTTCTTTTGCCCTCAATCTTTCCCAGCATTAGGCTCTTCTCCAGTGAGTCCTTCCTTCTCATTAGGTGGCCAAAGTATTGGAGTTTCATCTTCAGGATCTGGCCTTCTAAAGAACAGTCAGGGTTGAGCTCCTCTAGGACTGACCAGTTTGATTGCCTTGCAGTCCAAGGGATTCGCAGGAGTCTTCTCCAGCACCATAGTTCAAAGGCCTCAATTCTTTGGCACTCAGCATTTCTTATGGTCCAACTTTTACAGCCATACATTGCAACTGGGAAAACCATAGCCTTGACTATATGCACTTTTGTTGGCAGGGTGATGTCTCTGCTTTTTAGGATGCTGTCTGGATTTGCCATAGCTTTCCTCCCCAGGAGCAAGTGTCTTTTAATTTCTTGACTGCAGTCCCCATTTGCAGTGATCTTGGAGCCCAGGAATATGTGTATTTTATATCCCAACTAATAATTCCAACCACTTCAAAAAAAAAAAAAGGAGGGATATACTGGGAGGGAGACTGTCAGTCAAAAAAGTCAAGATGGCAGCTACTCTCATATGATTAAGCCCTACCTTTGAAAGTTACAATAGGAACATATAAGATCAGTCAAAGAAAGAATGCTTTATGCTGCCTAACAATATCCATAATGAAGATGTATTGAAGCTGATAAGTTAAATTTTGGACTTTATTGAAATATATTAAATTGTGGACTTTACTACAAAATATGCAGTGAGATGCTGCAAGGAACACCTCACTCTATGTTTTGTAATTTGCCCACAATTGTGGGCAAAGTGAGGTTGTAATTTGTCATCTCTGCTAATTTGCAATATAGTATTAAAGGTATTTTAAAATCATATAATACACACACACAGACACACAAATGATTTCCATAATTACAATGAGTCACAATGCTAGTTCTTTTTCTCCTCACAAACCCACTCTGGAGTCACTTGCCATGTAGGATTATTGATGGCCTCATATTCTAATTAAAAAGTTTAATTCTATCTTACTTTCTGTGGTGATTTACAAATCACGTTTTAGTAAAAACAAAAACAAATAGTCATTAAGCTATTAAAGTACAATAAAAATACAGCAATAATTAAAAAAATAAAAATCAGAAATAAAAATACTATTATGTTTGTTCTTGTTATTTCTCTCTCTGTGGGTCTATACCTGGGAATACAACTTCCATAATATATATGCAAATGAAAACTATAAAAGACAATGAGGACAATAAAAAATGCAACCACAAATACTTTTTTTGTTTTTGTTTTCAGAAAAGAGTGAACAACATGAAAAAACAACTGGTGCTTAAAAGACATCCAAAAATTTAAAAGCTTGGGAAAATGAAAATGTTTCTACTTGGTACCTGAAGTAATATGCCATGAAAATATTTCTTCCACATTTTTTTCTTTTTCTTTTTCCTATTCTACTTCTGTAGGAGAGGAAAGAAATTGCTTTCAAAAAATAATTTAAAGGCAAAGGACTTTAAATGAAAATTTTAAGGGGCAAAGGAGCGCTTTCTGCTTTTGTAGTTATGAGGATAACATGATCTCTGTAGTGTAAGGTATCATGTGCTAAACCTTTCCTTGGGAAATTTTCCTAGCAAGAAAGACAGGTGGTCAGAGAGGCTTCAGACCAATAGAATAGTATATAATGGAGAGGAAGAAGAAGACAATATTATCCTTGGGCCTCCCTTTAAGGTTCATTCCAATTCAGCTTTAAAGGAAAATCGGTAGAAATTCTAAAGCACCCTGATCGTGAGGCAGGATGAAAGCAAAGCAAAACAAAACAGAAGCCTCTGTTAAAGGAAAGAGAGCCCCTCCCCCCTCTTCTTCTTCTTCTTCTTCTTCTTCTTCTTCTTCTTCTTCTTCTTCTTCTTCTTCTTCTTCTTCTTCTTCTT
>WNWU01000017.1:3319025-3334601 GCA_012654045.1 Ptyas mucosa | reverse complement strand
CTCCAGCCAGCTATGCTGGAGTTGAAGTCCACAAGTCTTAAAGCTGCCAAGTTTGAAGACCTCTGGTATATACCCTTATCTAATAAAAATATTATGCAAGTATGTATATTTATTTGTAATGCATATATATAACTACTGTACTTTTTTAAACTTGCTTGTGTAAATAAGTGCCATATTTCATTATACCTGTCCATAGAAAGTCTACATCTGCCACCTGATTGCCCTGGCAAGTCTAATCAGGTCCTCAATCTATTGAGTGAATCGGGCCATAATTTTTAATCTTTCCAATGGTGCAACATCAGTCTTCTGGCCATAGTTAGAGCACGAGGGAGAATCCATTTATGTAATCTGATTGTCATATTCCACATAGTAGGTATACAATTCAAGAGAATGTAAGTGGATCATGTTAAGAGTTCCAGGTTCTGATTGCTTGTTTATTTTTAATATATGACTGCCTGCATATTGCAGAACTTTCTATGGTTATTTCCAACCATATTTTATTTTAGAAGATAAAATTAGATCTCCAGATTTCATATTTGCAAGGTCCATTTCTTTTTTCTTTCTTTCTTTTCTTTTTCTCAATCTCTTGTTCATTTAATTGGAGAAGATCATATAAACATTTTAGAGTTTTATGTCTCTACAAGTATTTTATTGCCTGCCCTTGGAGAAACTACTATTCTTGTGACTGATTGTTTGCCCCTATAACAACAAATGAGTGTGTATGTATGCATGTATATATGTATTTATGTATGCATGATGCATGCGTGCGTGCGTGCATGAAATGCTACGCACTTTCTTTCAATACATTTGGCATTATTCAAGTGGATTATAATAGCGGTGGTGGGGAATGCTATAAAATGCTATTAAATGGCAATAAAAGAATGGCATGCCATAAAACTGGTCAAATAATGGTTTGAATGGCCTAAATGGAATAAAAGCTATAGAGATTTAAAAGCCTGAAAGGTAAGATAAGACAAAATAACAAAATATAACGTTTTCCCACAACTTAAACAATAGTCATCAAGATTCAGATGGCACCTATATTTAGTATAGATATCAAATATTTAGTCTAGATGTAAAATAAATATGTTGGCTTCATAGAACATATTGTTTCCCCCATGGCTACAGCAATAGAGGTAGTCCTTGATTTATGACCTCAATTGAGCCCAAAATTTCCATTGCTGAGCAAGACAGTTGTTAAGTGAGTTTTGCCCCATTTTACAATTTTTCTTGCCACAGTTGTTAAGTGAATCATAGCAGTTGTTAAGTTAATAACACGGTTATAAAGTGAATCTGGCTTTCCCAACTATTTTGCTTGTCAGAAGGTCGCAAAAGACGATTACATGACCCCCGGGACACTGCAACCGTCATAAATACATCAGTTGCCAAGCCTCTGGATTTTGATTACATGACCATGGGGATGCAACAATAGTCCTGGGTAAACATTCATAAGTTGCTTTTTTTAGCACTGTTGTAACTTCAAATGGTCACTAAACAAACTGTTTTAAGTCAAGGACTACCTGTATGAAAAAAAAAATCTGATATGGAATTACGTGGAGATTGCAGTCCATGTCATGAGGTGAAGCCCCATGTTCTCATGTGGCTTTTTGGCCAAGGTTCCAAAAGGTTTCTCAGAATTATGCCATAAGCCTAATAAGCAGCTATCCCCAACAGATTTTTTGAAGCAAATAAAATATTTTCCTGTGGAGAAAGGCTGGCTGGATTTATATGACTGGAATGAAAGTGCAGGAAATCTTTATCCAGACAGATGTCCTGCTAAGACTAACATATGGAAGATAGAGAAAGTTGGGCCTTCATCACGAAGGTCTGAGGTTCTTCAATGTTTAATTTTTTTAAAAAATATTATTTACTTCATTAAACATGAAACTCAGTCAACTGAACATTCAAAAATGCATCACAAATACCATTGACTGGTGCTAATGGTTGATCGGATTGCTGCCAGCGTCCTATGTATCAACCAAGTACCTTCTTAAGATGTAGCACAGTTTTTTGCAGTTCTGCTGGTGTTATTGCAGGAAGCTGCAATTTGTTGATGTATCTTATAAAATTCTTAGACATGGTACTAAGTGCCCCGATCACAGTGGGTATCACCATTACATGTTTCATCCATAGCCATGTAGTTTCGATGGCCAGGTCGCGATATTTCATGATTTTTTTTCCAGTTCTTTTTCTTCGACTCTGGTATCTCCTGGTATCACGATGTCAATAAATTGTACATTTTGGTTTTCGACAACTGTGATATCTGATGTGTTGTGTTCCAAGTGACGATCTGTCTGTATTCGAAAGTCCCACAAGATCTTCATCTTCTCATTTTCTATAACTTTTTCCACTTAATGTTCCCATGACTTTTTGGATACAGGTAAGTCGTATTTTTTACATAATGACCAGTGGACTTTTTATCTTTATCCTTATCCTTATCCTTATCCTTATCCTTATCCTTATCCTTATCCTTATCCTTATCCTTATCTTTATCTTTATTCATTAAACATGAAACTCATTATTATTGTTAAGGATTTAGAGCAGAGTTAGGGTTGGGGTTGCTTATGGGCCCCTTATGACTTGTGGACTTCAACTTCCAGAATTCCTGAGCCAGCCGTAATAAATAATAGTAGATAGATTAGCATGGCTCATGCTAATCCCCCATGGGTTGGGGGAGCTGGCTCAGGAATTCTGGGAGTTGAAGTCCACAAGTTATAAAAGGGACATAGTTCCACACCTCTGATTTAGGGGATTAGCATGAGCTATGATATGATGGAATGGAGTGATAAATTCTGCCTGCCATCCTATCACAGGACCGTTTAAACACACAATCTGAATTTGTGTAGTAATCTGAAGGTGAGCAATAAATTTCCAGTGGGAAGAGGGAAGTCAAAAGAAGCTAGCAGGAAGGAGTTGGAGAGGAAGTTGGAGAAAGGGAAGAAAAAACAGATTCCTTAATCAAAATGGAATTTAGATATTCTCAGACTCCAGGAGAGTTGCAGGCTGCAGGGGGATTCAAGACCATCAAAGAAGATTTTACATAAAAATCCCTGTCATGGAAGATGACGCAGCATGACATCTGATACAGGCATCCTTGTCAGTGGTGGATTTCCAATATTCTTACCACTGGCCTTCTGCGCATGCGCTTTGCTCGCTCACGCACCTTTCGAGCATGCGCCTGCCCTCAAAAACATGCTTAAATAGGATGGTATAGAGTCAGGGGAGGGGAGAGAGCGCCCACCCGCAATCTCGGCTACCAATTCACCCGAACCGGCTGAATACCACCTCTGATCCTTGTGCATGGATTCAGCACGGTACAGATATCCAGAGGAAAAGAGGAACCAAAGAAAAAAACCCCAGGGATTAACCTGTTATTCTAACTGTGAGAAACTTCCAGCTATGTTTAACTGAAACCATTGAGTAAATCTCTGGGGAATTTTAGGATAGGAAAATTTTAGCAAAATGTCATTTTAGCAAAAGTAGTAATCTTGTTGACAGATAGTTAATCTTCAAATTGTAGAGCAGTTAGGTCATAAAGTAATTTACTACATTCTAATTTACTTGGACAACAAATGCAGGACAGACAGGAAAACTATAAATTGGCTCATATGCCAATTTAACTGAATTCTACTTCCTTAAGAGGATTTCTTTCTACATTTGTCATGTTAATAACGAAAAAAAAATTGAGGTGGCTCTATTTTGTCTGATCAATAGATAAATACTCAGAATACAATGCCCCTGGAGAAACTGAGCAACCAATTTTCAATTCTACAACAGAAAACCAGTGCTAATCAGAGCAAATCAATTCATGGGTGTTTGAAGCATGATCAATATTTGAAAGAGCAGGCAAAAATTTTAACACACCACTCCTAAATAACAACAACACTAATGTGGCCAAGAATGATGAAAGGAACATCAAAAGAATTGTGCCAGATTACTAAAATAACAATCGGTTGAAGACTAGGAAGTTGCTGTATGGTTCCCACAACTCCAAACTAAGAACTGGATTTAGACTTCCACTTTATTTTAAATTAATTTCATTTGGGAAGTCTAATTTGCATGTGAAATATAGTATTTTCTGATTACTTTGAATTTAAGTAAACACTAGTAAACACTATCTCTAACTATGCATGTACAGTATAGTTCCCATTTAACTTATATGCATTAATTTAAAGATGATTTTATAGCAGATTTGTCCTATATGCTTTAGTTTAAAATCTTTCAAATGTTAGTGACTTTTAAGTGTCAAGTAATACCATTTTACATTGAGCTTGTAGAGATGCCAAAAACAATACTCATACTGGACATTAGTTTTAAAAAAGGGATCAGATGTGTTCACAAACACTGATTTACCAAGTCACAACATATGGATAAATAAGAAACTGATATTATTCTCAGCTTCAGGAAAGTATTAAATATTTATAACAGATAATTTTACTATTTTTAATTTAAAAACATAATTAATATAAAAGATACTCTGGATTTGACCGAATTTCCCACCCTTCTCCCTTATGTATATTAAATTATTCCTTATAGCAGTAGTCTTGTAGTTCATTTTTCAGAAATTTGAAGCATGGAGATTGGAAGAAGGAAAATAAGAAAATTCATGAAATAAAGAGCATGATGTCAATAAAGGAGCAATTTGTTTGTCATGAAACTTCTAAATGAGCCCTGGTGGTGCAGCAGTTACAATGAAGCATTGCAGGTTAATTCTGCTGACTGCCATGAGTTCAATCCTGTCAGGCTCAAGATTGACTCAGCCTTCCATCCTTCCGAGGTCAGTAAAATGAGGACCCAGATTGTTGGGAACTAAGTGCTGACTCTGAACTATTTAGATACTGCTGTAAAGCACTATGGAGCAGTATACAAGTCTAAGCACTATTGCTGTAATAGGAGAATAAAAAAAGCAGTTGGCTGATTTCAGAGAGATTTTATAGCAGTGATGACTAACCTTTTTGCCATTACGTGCCAGGAGGGGGGGAAGGGGGTCATGTGTGTGTATGCCCACATCCATAATTCTATGCACCCCACCCCCACGCATATGCGTGTGACTCCTCCCGCTCCCCCCGCTCCTGGCACATGATGACCCGGTAGGCCCATTTTTCATTCTCACCTGGCTCCAAGGCCTCTCTAGGAGTCTGAGAAGGGCAAAAATGGCCTCCACCCCAGAGGTCCTCTAGAGGCCAAAAATGGCCCATTTGACAACTTCTGGAGGACCTGGAGCCAGGTGAGAAAGAAAAACGGGCCTTCCTCAACCTCCCAGGTCTTCCAGAGGTAGGAAACAGCCTCTTTCCCTACTTCTGGTGGGCCCAGAAGATCCAAAATGCAGCTGGCCGGCATGCACATCCATGCCAAAGCTGAGCTTGTATGCCCACTGATATGGCTACACATGCCATTTTTGCCATCATGATTCTATACTATAGCTTTTTGACTAGAGCATTATTAACATCAATAGGGAAAAAGATCATAGTATTTCAGAGCTGGTAAAGCTAAGGAATAATTCCTGAAAATCCCTTAGGAAAATAAATAACTTTCCCATTGTAACTAATGGTGCTGTTGTGACCTGCCAGCTGCCAGTGGAGCTAGCAGCAGACTCGGACGATGAGGAGGTTAGGGAAGAATTTGGGCCAGTTCTGGAGCCTGGGAAAGGCTCTGATGGATGCTCAGTGTTGGACACGGACATAGAACCAGGACTGTCCGACATTTCCCAGCCAGAGAGGCAGCTGCCTTTGGAGTCAAAGATGAGTGAGGAGGAGGAAGAGCTGGGGCCTGTTCCAGATGCGTGTATGCGCAGAACAGATAGGTGAGATGAACAATGGAGGACAATGAGCTGGCTCAGGGAGCAAAACAAATGAGGATGCTGACTGGCCCCTCCCTGGCTGGGGAATAAATAGGAAGAAAAACGGTTCTTGCAGACAACCGTTCGCATTTCTGGAAAGTTTGCTCCTTGTGTGTTTCCTGCAATAAAGACCACCTTGCCAGAACTGAGGTTTGTCTATTTCTCTGTTTGAACTGACTTAATTTGCAATCTTCCTGCTGGGAGCTCACGACCTTGCATTTATGAAAATGAGCTGATAAGGACTATTGTTTCAGTTAAGTTCTTGCACGACTCTTGCCTGGACTTTCTGTTGGTGAATGCAGTTAATTCCCAATGTGTAAATAAAGAGGGTTTTTTTCTTTGCGGAAAGTCTGTTTCTTGCTTCTGCGAAGGCCGGAAAGCAACAGGCACATCCAAAAGCTATGGAACTCTATGGCGCTGTATAAATGGGAAAGAGCCCTGGTGGCGCAGCAGACTAAAGCACTGTTATTAACATCAGCTGCCTGCAATTACTGCAAGTTCAAATCTCATCAGGCTCAAGGTTGACTCAGCCTTCCATCCTTTCTAAGGTAGGTAAAATGAGGACCCAGATTGTGGGGGCAATAAGCTGACTTTGTATAAATATATATAAAAAAGTATGAAGGTTATTGCTTAATGCATTGTAAGCCGCCCTGAGTCTCCGGAGAAGGGTGGCATATAAATCAAATAAAAAATAAAAAATAAATTAAAAAAAATCAAATGCTCTGGAGATCTACAATCATTTATCAGTAAAATTCACATGTACAATGGTTAGTCCGATCCATTGATCATTTCTCTTGTGGTTTTTTTTACCTCCCACAATGGTGTATCTCTTTTCTATACTGAATGAGGCATTTGTAGAAATGCTCTGCACAGACTGGAGCTCACATGCAGCTCCTTAGAGGCATATTGGACAATTGGGGCATTGTATTTTTCTGCATTCACCCAGCATGAATCCACTTTATTGGCCGTAATGACTACATGAGTTAGTTACCAAAATCTGTGAGATGGGCAAGTGTGTGAAATTTGTATTGTTTAAAAATGTAAGCGGCATTCTGGTTTGCTCTTCAATATTCAGAAGAATCAGTTACTTTCTCCTCAGTTGCATTTCTCATTTAAATAATCACATATAAATTATGCTGGGTGCTCCGTGTCATAATCAACAACACAACCTGTCTCCATAATGAAAATGTAACACAGGGCATAAGCAAAGAACCAACAACAACAAAGCTGTCATCCCAAACAGTATCATTTTTTTAAAAAAAGAAAAGTCATGTTTGACAAACACCCAATGAAAGGTGCTGCGATATTTTGGAAGAATTTAGACTGCCGATACATTGGACTGCAATCACTACAATAAGAAATCGATTAAGCTTTCCAATTAGTTAAATTAGAATTTGACTAGATTTGTCAGCAATTCTTTGACCTTTATTAGTAACATTTAGCTGTAAAAGGACAATGTATCTTCCCAAGAGGCTTTTCGAGGGTTATAAACCAATAGGACACATTTTTTTCAAAGTCTTAAAAATCTAGATTTTCTTAAAAAGTTCAGAACTCTTACATATAGTATGTATACACCTGCACTGTATATTTATCTATTTAATTGTTTCCTGTCTCACTTCTTTATCCTTTTCAATGAAGATTGTACACTCTCAAATCAGAGGTGGTATTCAGCAGGTCCTTTTTTTTTTTGAAACAGGTTTTATTGCTTTTTTTCTTTCACATACGTATTTTATGAACATAAATGAATGGGTGTGGAACAGAGGTGGTATTCAGCAGGTTCTGACCAGTTCTGGAGAATCAGTAGCGGAAATTTTGAGTAGTTCGGAGAACTGGTAAATATCATTTCTGACTGGCCCCACCCCCATCTATTCTCTGCCTCCTGAGTCCCAGCTGATCGGGAGGAAATGGGGATTTTGCAGTATTCTTCCCCTCGAGTGGGGAGGGAATGGAGATTTTACAGTATCCTTCCCCAGCCATGCCCACCAAACCATGCCACGCCCACCAAGCCATGCCCACAGAACCGGTAGTAAATTTTTTTGAATCCCACCACTGTCTCAGATATAATTCAGAAGTGTTTTGGATCTCATGTGAACACCTCAGCTATTTACCCAATGGAATTTGGGAAAAACACAATTAGGTCAAAGGAAAACAACAGCATGTATATGCAGGGGTGGGGAACTGTGTCCCTTTTATGACCTGTGGACTTCAATTCCCAGACTTCTGGGAGTTGAAGTCCACAAGTCATAAAGGGCGGATAGTTCCCCATCTCTGATTTGTATGGTATGGAATTTGAAAAGCTTAAACAGTACAGCGAGACACAAGCTTCTTACTAAAAAGAATTACGATTAATTATATTCTTGTGGCTTTCTATAGACTTCAGCTCAGCAACATGCCTGAGTGATTCACTGAAGCCCTCAGATTTTTCTCTCCAAAATAATTTCATTGAGCAAGCAATTCTGAAGACGTGACTAAAAGATCCATTCCTGTCAGTAAAATTAGGGAAGTTGTTTTTTTTTCCCTTCTCCATGCCATCAGCAAACCTCAGCAGTATCTCGGTGTGAAAGGCATCTGAAAAGTAGTGTGTTTTCATATTGTCAACCAAAACTAAAAGGTAAATGATTGATCAATTTATTTTTGATGCAACAGGTCTGACACATGATTGACCCAATCTTTATCTGGTAAACTAACCTTATCCTTTTGTTATAGCATTGACATTCTGTGGAAGGGTTTTATTATTCCCTCAAGCGCAATTGTACTCTAAGCTCTCATTCTAAGTTAACTGAAAATATTTGTGGGCACGTCCTTTTGTTTGTGTGCAAGTAAGAGAAGGAAAGTGAGAGCTCAGGAAAAAGGAGAAATTCAAAGAGGTTTTAAACACTACAGAAATAATTTGTGCACAGTATAGCTCAGAGTTAGGCAACTTCTCTGTCTTCAGTTAGGACCAAGAAAAAAGTCCAAAGGACATAA
This sequence comes from Ptyas mucosa, assembly GCA_012654045.1. Classification (NCBI taxonomy): domain Eukaryota; kingdom Metazoa; phylum Chordata; class Lepidosauria; order Squamata; family Colubridae; genus Ptyas; species Ptyas mucosa. Next base: position 3,325,795 of record WNWU01000017.1, on the reverse strand, counting down.
AATTAACCAAGATCAAATCTCTATCAATGAATTATGTTTAATAATAGATCTACTGTGACCCATTCAGTCTCTGAAAAGAAGCCCTTGAACAAAACACAAAAGTTGAAATTTAAATAGTAATTTAAATTGAATAGTAATTAAATAATAATTTAAAAATCTTTCTGGTTGGTTTTTTTTTTTTTGATGGATGATTAGAAACACTTTTTTTTTAAAATATTGGGCTGAAAAGAATTAACTCATTCAAGGAATGCTGTTGTCTATAATTTGTCCTGATCTTAAGGAAACAGAATGATTTGTTCATTATGAAAAATCTCTTCACACAAAATTGAATAGAGCCCTGAATATAATACCTGAAAGCATGGCATATAACTAATACATTTTAAATAAGACAAGGTTACCCTGATTCTTGCTAATTTAAATTCATTTGTTCTGATCTCTAACAACAAAAATCCAAAAATAAAATGTAGTTTCTTCCTACTAAATTAGGGTGATGCTTTTATATAATTGCATGTGATAATCCATTCCTTATCATGATTGCTTTCGGAGGCTGACATAAAACTTATTTTTTTTATTTTCTTAGTACTGATGGAATGCACTTGACTCCTACCTGAGGATAAAACACATTTCTTGTTTCCAATACATTTAATTATCTCTAACATGCACATTCTCTGTATTAAGGGAAACTCTAGATGGTTAAACATGTGAATTCTCCTGAGTATAATTCTTCATATTATACTCCAAATTCTTAGATGAGACATTGAACCATTATCCTTTGAGAACCTTTTCTTCAGTAGTTCCCAAACACTACTTCCTTTCACAACCATTCTTCAGTTGGTGAGAATTTGGCAATAATATGATAGCTTGTAAGATAGCCAGATTGTATTAAAATTAACCATAAATGTGTGCTTATCATTAACAGAGTGGTATGTAGCAGGGCTAAGGCTAGTGACCAACTCCACTCTTATTGTCTTAGGTGAACGTATCTGAAATCTTCAAAGGACCATAGTCATGACAGGCAGTGCAAAACAACACTCCCTGGACCCATTCATTGATGCCTATGGCATATGGACTGGAACAGGAGTATTTACAAACATTAATTAATAAATAGAATACACATATAAATGCAAACATTAAGATGAAGAATGATAAAATAATAAATTACAATTTAGATTGTAAAAAAAATGAATAAAAACAATTTTTTTTCCTTCCATTCCTTCCATTCCTTCCATTCAACCATGCCTGATTCTGGGAGATTGCCTAGATAAGTCCCTGCAGTTTTCCTGACAAGAAAAGGTTTTTCAGAAGTAGTTTGCCATTGTCTTCTTACTAGGATGAAAGAAAGAGACTAACCCAAGATCACTAGCTGGTTTTGTGCCTAAGATGGGGCTAGAACTCACAGTCTCCCAGTTGCCTTAACCACTACACAAACTGGCTCTCTAAGTACAACAAAGTGTTCTTTTAAAATTCCCAAAGTTTTATCAGTTTATTTACATTTTTTTTTAATTTTGAAGCCATTGATAAGTGGTCTCTTCTCTATAAGAAGAGACGTGAACATGGAAAAATGCCCACCGACCTGTCTTCCTTTAAATAATTATGCATGAAAAATACATCTTTAATTTTAACTTTATCAGATCATCATGGATAAATATGGCTGTACTTATAGAATAATAAATACAGCTTTCCAAAACATATAAATTATTCACAAGAATGCATATGAAAATTCAACAGTTTCTATAAAATGGTCTCTGTGGAGATATTCCCATGATCACAGCCTCTTTCACTGGACTCATTCCTTATTCTGGGGTAACTCTTTTGCTTTAGCTCCTGATAGTTTTAAGGCTAGTTAATTAGAGCATGGATAAGCAAAAGTTGGATGAACAAAGTTTAGCTTTACTATAAATTCCCATACTTGGAGGAAAACAAGAAGTATGTGAGAAGTAGCTTATTCAGAATAGGCCTAAATTTACTTTTAATCAAAGACTCCCAATATTTTTAGAATCTCTTTATTATTTTTAATAACCCATTACTTCTTGTGCCTTGAATCTCATAGAGAGAGAAATGCATATATGCATCACCATATATAATTCTTTTTGAAATGAGGTCCATATAAAGCTGTTTTCTCAGCACCATGAGGAAATATAAACCTTGTACCTTGAGCAACTTGGACGAATCAAGATTCCAAAACAATTATCGTATTTTTCAGAGTATAAGATGTACTTTCCCCTACCACCACCAAAAGAGAGTGAAAATTTGGGTGCATCTTACACACCGAAAGTAGCCCTACCCACCCACTGACCCCCACCCTTTGGCCTCTGCCTCCCAGCAATTTACCTCCTTGCAGCAAGCAGCAAGCAGTCTGTTTCACCTTCAGCGCAGCCTGATTAGCACAAGCACTTGATTGTGGGTTGGATCAGCTGCCTGACTTTCAGCTGTTTCAGGCTGCAGGATTGCCATTGCCTATTGCCACATGGGCCTCTGCTGTTTGCTGCAAGGAGGCAAATTGCTGGGAGGCAGATTTTTTTTTCTTGTGCTAATTAGACTGTGCTGAAAATGAAAATGAAACTAAAGCAGGCTGTTTACTATTTGCTGTAAGGAGGCAAATTGCTGGGAGGCAGAGGCAGATTTTTTTCCCTTGTTTTCCTCCCCAAAAAAGGTAGGTACATCTTATAATCCGGAACGTCTTATAGTCTGAAAAATACGGTAGTTAATGATGCTTAGTTTAGACTTTGGACTAAGTATGAGCATTATGTATATATGTTTTATTCCAAACATCCCCACCTTTTTATGTACTGAATTTAGGGTCCAAATTATCATCAGTGTGAAGCAACCTTGACTCAAGGAAGTAACAGGCAGTAGAGAGAAAGCAGACCTGCTTAACTCATTCTTTGCATCATATATATAGCCCGACCTACCAAAAATATAACTGTTTTTGTTATGTTTTTACTTTTAAGACACAACTAGAAATAAAAATTAAAATAAACAAGAAAATGGTAAGACAACACTTTCTGATCTTGATGAATATAAGTCACTGGGATCTGATGGATTACACCCCAGTGTCCTGAAGGAGCTGGAAGATGTTATCTCAGAACTATTGTACCATATCTTTAAAAAGTCCTGGAGCACATTTAGAAACAAATAAAGTTATAACTAGTAGCCATCATGGGTTTGTTAAAAACAGATCATGCCAAACCAATCTTATTTCATTCTTTGACAAAGTGATTAAATTACTAGACCAGCAAAATGCCGTGGACATAGCATACTTCAGCAAGGCTTTCAACAAAGTAGAGAAAACATACTTCTCTACATAAACTAGAAAAATGTGGGATAGACAGCATCACCACCAGGTGGATTTTTAACTGGCTGACAAACTATACTCAGTGAGTAGTCCTTAATGGTACTACCTCTACATGGAGGAAAGTAAGCACTGGAGCACTACAAGGTTCCATCTTAAGACCAGTACTCTTCAATATCTTCGGAAACAACTTAGATGATGGAATAGAAGGGGAATTCATCAAATTTGCAAATGACACTAAGCTGGAAAGAGTAGCCAACATGCCAGAAGACAAGCTCAGGATCCAAAAATATCTTGACAGACTTGAACATTGGGCTCTATTCAACAACATGAAATTTAATGTGGAGAAAAGCAAGGTTTTACACCTAGGCAGCAAAAAACAAAACAGATTAGGTGAAACCTGGCTCAAAAACAGTAATTGGAGAGGGCCCTTGGAATTCTAGTGGACAATCACTTAAACATGAGTCAGCAGTATGCAGCAGCAGCCAAAAAAGCTAATACAATCATTGGCTCTATAAACAGAGACATAAAATCAAAATCATGAGAAGTATTAGTACTGCTTTATAAATCCTTAATAGGACCATACCTGGAATATTGCATTCAATTTTGGTCACCACATTACAAAAAAGATGTTGAGACTTTGAAAAAAGTGAAAAGAAGAACAACTAAGATTATTAAGGGTCTAGAGACAAAAACAAAACACATGAAGAATGGCAGAAATTGGGTATGGCCAGTCTAGAGAAAAGAAGAACTAGGGCAGGGGTGAAATCTAAAATTTGTTACTACCAGTTCTGTGGGCGTGGCTTGGTGGTCGGGTAATGGCTGAAGAGGTTGTAGAAAAAATGGTTTTAAAAGTACAAAAAAACCCAGACTCTGATGATCGCGCGGCTCAGCTTGGCATGGGGGTGGGGCACAGGGATTATTGCTACCGGTTCTCCGAACCACCCGCCGCCATCGCTACCGGATAGCACAATCCGGTACGAACCAGGAGCATTTCACCCCTGAACTAGGGGTGACATAATATCAATATTTCAGTATTTGAGTGGTTACCACAAAGAAGAGGGAGTCAACTTATTTTCCAAAGGACCAGAAGGCAAAATAAGAAACAATGGATGGAAACTAATCAAGGAGAGAAGCAACCTGGAATTAAAGAGAAACTCCCTAATAGTGAGAACAATTAACCAGTGGAACAGCTTGCCTTCAAAGTTGTGGTTGCTTCATCATTGGAGGTTTTTAAGAAGAGATTGGGCAGCCACTTATCTTAAACGGTATAGCGTCTCCTGCTTCAGCAGCAGATTGGACTAGAAGACTTCCAAGGTCCCTTCCAGCTCTATTCTGATTAATAGAGCTATCTACTTTGATACTATAACTCAATATGCCAAAGTGAAGTATTCACTGCCTCCACTCAAAATAATCAAGAATTCAGTTCATTTGGCTGATTTTTATCACTGGAAATGTTGAAAGCTAAGGAAAAACCTGATATTGAGTGAGACATATCATATTAAATATGGTTTTTAAAGGGTTTTTAACTTATTTTGTGATTTGTATTATTGATTGTTGTTGTGAGACGCCCTGAGTCCTTCGGAAGAATGGTGGCATATAAATAGCAAAAATAAAATAAATAAATAGCTAATAGGCAGGTCTTCACTTCAAGCCACATTATGGGGCCTCATATAAAGGTAAAGATCCTTCTGAAGCTTCATTTAGGCAATATTTACCAATATTGCTCTGCATTTTAGTTAAATTGAAATACATGTACCTATAGAAGGGCTCAAGTGAGTTAAACCGGCCCCAATATCTGACAAAAAAAATTGTAAGTGGCCATTCTTTGAAACTTGAAGAAAAATGTTGTTGGGGGAAATTTTTTGTTGGATTCTATATTGTTGGATTCTATATTGTTCAAATGATAGTGGCTTACCAAGATGGATAAGAAGGCTAAGAGTTTCACACTTTTCACTTTCATGCAATCAGCACCAATCAGTGGTGAAATCCAATTTTTTTTTTACTACTGGTTCTGTGGGTGTGGCTTGGTGGGCATGGCTTGGTGGGCATGACTTGGTGGGCATGGCAGGGAAAAGGTACTGCAAAATCTCCACTCCCTCCCCACTCCTGGGGGAAGGATACTGCAAAATCACCATTCCCACTCTGGGACCAGCCAGAGGTGGCATTTGCTGGTCCTTCGAACTACTCAAAATTTCCACTGCTGGTTCTCCAGAACCTGTCATAACCTGCTGGATTTCACCACTGGCACCAATATGTTAGTGTTCTTACTTTTCAGCAGCATGACAGAAAGGGAATAATGCAGAGCAAGTGTCACACAAACCATCTCAAGCAATACCCTGGGCTTGAATTCATCAAACTGATTCTTGCCTGAAGGCAAAGATGTTGGAGACTTGATTGTTTTTCTTGTTTGCTATTGAGGAAGGACTCTTTTTTAAAAAAACCTAGTAAGAATTCAAGAATATACTAGCTTCTCCCACCCAACCCTTCAGGGCTGATCCAGCTGGTACATGCTTTGAAAATGTGCTTGAATTACTATTCAGTAATAAGTACAGTTAGTACAGTGCAAGATTGAACAACTTATTAACATCCTTGTTCTTTCCTTTACGAAAGTATTATGGTTAGTTTTACTAAACCACTTGCTTCAGAAGCAATGAAGGGGACCAAGGAATAAATTAATGAAACACACTGATGACCATTAAAAAAAAATAGCATATAGCGGTGAAAGATAGCAACAATTTATTATAAGCGTACTTTACTACTTTCATCTGATAAACATTGGATGAGAGCTTAGAATATGTTTTATCATTCTGAATCTTCAGTTTATTTTCAACCATTCCTTGTGTGTGTGTGTGTGTGTGTGTGTGTGTTTGTATGTATGTCGGTCAACTGAGGGCCGGTTTGATGTAGTTGTTAAGGCACCAAGCTAGAAACTGGGAGGCTATTAATTATAGTCCCATTTTAGGTATGAAGGGCCAACCACTACTGAAATCTTACCAAGAAAATTGCAGGAACATATCCAGACAGTCACCAGGAGCCAAGACTAACTCAAAGGTACCAAAGGGGGGAAAAATAGAAGTCAGTCTGTGAGGCAGAATATGAAGTTGCTTCATCGTTTAAACAACTCAGGTTTACCTCCAGAAGAATCTTGAAATGTAATCATATAATACAGCATTCTACAAAAATATTTCTTTCTTTTTTTGGGGGGGGAAAGTTTTTCAGTTTTATTTCTTATACACATAATATAAAATGTACATTTTCTTATACATAATTAATCCTACGTATACACGTTTTCCTTAAAGAAAGCATTAAAATAAGGCATTTTAATTACATTCGGACTTGCTCTTCCACCCTTTCTTCCCTCATTTCACAACAACACCCTTCTTCTTCTTCTTCTTCTTCTTCTTCTTCTTCTTCTTCTTCTTCTTCTTCTTCTTCTTCTTCTTCTTCTTCTTCTTCTTCTTCTTCTTCTTCTTCT
>WNWU01000017.1:3306409-3319015 GCA_012654045.1 Ptyas mucosa | reverse complement strand
CTTCTTCTTCTTCTTCTTCTTCTTCTTCTTCTTCTTCTTCTTCTTCTCTTTCCCTTCCCTCCCTCCTCTCCTCGCCTACTTTCTCTTCCCTCCTCTCCTACCTCATCCTACTTCCCCTTCCTTTCCCCCACTCTTCTCTTCTTTTCCTCCTACTCACCTTCTCTCCTACTCCTATCCCCTACCCTTCCTTCCTCTCCTTTTCCCTTTCTACTCCTCTCTTCTTTCTATCTTCTTACAAAAATATTTCTGATTATAAAGTCACTAACACAACATGCCTCTCATGATATTGTTTGCAACAGCCTCAGACCTACATAGATTGAGGCTGGTTATCTGTAAGACCACTTGCACCAGTCAGAATGTACCAGTTACAAAGAGTGCTCATAGCAGGAATTGGAAGGTAAGCATTTTCTGCAGGATCTCCCCTCCTATGGAAGGTCATTTTGCCATAAAGAGTAGAATAGAGAATACAGAACAACAGAATTGGAAGGGATCTTGGAGGTCTTCTAGTCCAACACCTGCTCGAGCAGGAAACCCTATACCATTCCACACAAATGGATGTCCAATATCTTTTAAAACCCTCCATTGATGGAGCACCCACAATCTCTGGAGGCAAGTCATTCCATTGATTAATTGTCCTCACTGACAGGAAATAATAATTCTAGGTTGGACTTTTCCTACATAAGTTTCCATCTGTTACTTCTTATCTTGCCCTCAGGTGCTTTGGAGAATAGACTGATCCCCTCTTCTCTGTGACAGCCTTTCAAATATTATTATTTTAATAATTATTGCTATTGTAATAAGTTCCACAACCTTATTCATACCCTCACTTTTGATATGTAGAAATCTTGTGAAAACTGAGTTATTTCAAAACACAATTTGGGGTTAGTTTATTTACCTGGGATACTTGAGGGCACTAAGATTAATACTGGTTATGCTATGATTAGTGATTGACAGATACTGTTTCTATTATTATGAGTAAATGATCATTAGTCTCTTAATCTGAGGTGGCACAGTGGTAAGAGTGCAGCACTGCAGACTACTTCAGCTGACTGCTAGCTGCAGTTCAGCAGTTCAAATCTCACTGGCTCAAGGTTGACTCAGTCTTCCATCTTCCGAGGCGGGTAAAACGGGGACCCAGTTCGTTGGTGGCAATATGCTGGCTCTGTAAACCGCTTAGAGAGGGCTATAAAAGCACTATGAAGCGGTATATAAGTCTAAGTGCTATTGCTATTGCTATTGATAATAATTATATCACAAGTCTTTTGATGATAATTTATATTGGCTATGAAGATTTTCAGTCATCCAGGTCATGGTTGTCCCAAAGATGCTTTTTCAAGAGGCAATTCTTCATCTCTGAAGAAGCTTCTTGGAGACATCTTCAAAGAAAAACCAGAAGGTCCATCTTGAAAAAACACCTTTGAGATATGCTTACATTATTATTCTAGGTTAGCTTGGGAGTTCAGCTCAACTTAAAGTATCTCTTTCTGGACAGAAGTTGCTGTCTATACTTGTGCTTGAACACATCCAATGAAGAGAAATTTATCACCAAGGAGCAATGATTCTATTGTCAAGCTGCTCTTACTCTTAGAATGTTTCATTAAGAATCTAGTTTTCTCTAACCCAAATCCATCATTTTGCATCCTGCATTGACCAGATTTAATTGTAATTATTGTTGGCAGGACTTTCATTCCGCTCTGAATGGAAGCAATTCCCTAAGTAAATAAACTATTAGTATCTGGAGGAATGTATTTGAGAATTCCAGGTGAGCAGGTTTAACTGTCCTTTTGTTCACTCTGAATTAAATTTCCCTGGCATTGCTGCATAATGAACTCATTGAAGGACTAAATTACTGACTAGCGCTTTTCACTCTGAGAGCAAAGCACACAAATTTCTCCTTCGGTTTATGAAATTATAAATAATACCTTTCTCCCCCCCCCTTTTTTTTTTTTGTCTTAAAAATATTCCTCAGAAGGATTCTCAGCCTTGGTTTGAAAAATACAGTGCACTTGTGAAAACACTGACATTTCCATTTTTAAAGCAAACTCTAGGAAGATGCATTTAGATTCCTGGATGTTGAGAATTTCTTCTCAATGTTTATCTTTTTCCCAGCGAAGAACACATATTTGTTGTGGTGAAAATGAAAAATTGTTAGCTGCTGAGAAGGGAAGTGAGGGCGCTGGGAGCAGAATAATCTTACGAAGGTTATGCTAATCAAATGCAAACAACCTATCAAACGACAAGAAATTGCACGAAGGAGGGAATATTTAGACATGCTTCAATAAGTCCATAACATCCTGCATCCTGACTGGCTGAAACGATCGCATCTTGGGTAACTTTTTGTTTAAGTGCCAGTATATTCAAATATCTCAGGATAGCCTTGCATCATTAACTTCCCTTGAAAGGCAATTTACAAAACCAATTGTGACTCCCCTGAAAGTGTCATTTAAGGAAACAGTTTCAGAAGTATATGGGAAAATCAGGGCATGCTAAAAGATTCCAAAACAAAATGAATTAATGAAAAGTAATTAGATTTAGCCTTATCTCTTTGCCTTTGGAGAAAGAGAATTTAAGGAATTGCTTCAGATTCCTTTCCTTTAGATTATTAGAGTTAATAATGTTGTAAACGTTCATTTTTAAAAGAGAGCCACTGTTCCCGACCCGGCTCCCAAACACGACAAACCCTCTGTAGTTAAATCAATGATCAATAATGTTCCTTTATTAGGAGTGCCAGCAGCCCCAGCAAAAAGTCTCTCTCTCTCACACACACGCACACACAGCAGGCTAACAAATCTGTCAGGCAGGGAGATTAATAGTTGTCTGCTACACCTATTCATATCTGCCCCCTGCCTTTTATCCCCAGAGCTAGGGTGGGGCTTCACCAGAGGAGGCTCTTCCGTCCCAAGAATCAGTCCATAGATTTCCACTGCTCTCCTCTCCTCTGCCTTCTGCGCATCCGTGCATCAGGCCCTGGACACAGCTGTTCCTCCTCTTTCTCATCAGCCACCTCCAGACCTGGGGTTGTTGACTGTCCCTCTGAGGGCTCCACCTCTGTCTTGATCTCTAACAGCTCCATTCCCCCTTCCCTCTCGGAGCTCTCAGGTTGCCTTGATGCTGTCCTGACTCCCACGCCTCCTCCTCATCTGATTCGGCTGCTGGAGGGGCCAGCGGCCGACAGGCCACAACAGCCACCCTCTCATTATAGTCATTCTTATGTTGTCTATTTTCCACAGCTGAAACATCAGACCAAGGTAGTCCTCGACTTACAACCACAACCGAGTCCACAATTCCCATTGCTAAGCATGGCGGTTGTTAAATGGGTTTTGTCTCATTTTACAAACTTCCTTGCCACAATTATTAAGCAAATCACTATGGCTGTTATGTTACTGTAGTAACACAGTTAAGAACAAGGTAACAAAGTAAGTGAATCTGGCTTCTCCATCTAGCTTCCCCTTGTCAGAAGTTTGCAAAAGGTGATCACATGACCATGGGGATGCTGCAAAGGTCATTCAAAATTCAAATTCAAATCTTTATTGTCAGTGCACAACATATGTACAATGAGATTGGTTGAGCTCCCTCAGTGCACCCCCCCCCCACCAATACAATACAACTCATAGTGAAGACAGAAAATCCCTAACCCAATAAATCATATTAACAATCCCCAGTCCTATTGCACCAGTGGGAATATGTTACATGTTGTGCCGGCTCTGCAAGTCCATCATACTACGTAGTTATGATGTTATTTCGCATTCAGGAGTCTGACAGCCCACAGATAAAAATTGTTCTTCAGTCTGTTTGTGCGGCTGGTTATACTTCTATATCTCCTTCCCGATGGTAGGAGGGTAAAGAAGTGATGACCAGGGTGAGAGTCGTCCCTGAGAATTTTCCTCATTCTTCTAAGGCAGCGAGCCCTAGCTATCTCATCTAGTGGTATCAGGGGACAGACCACAATGTTTTGTGCTGTGCTCACCACCCTCTGTAATGCTTTTCTATCTACGGCTGTCAAACCGGCATGCTATACCATGATGCAATAAGTGAGGACGCTTTCTATTGTGGACTGGTAAAAGGAGGTCATCAGTTATTGTTCCACTCTTTTTTTATGCAAGACTCTAAGGAAATTGAGTCTTGGGCCTTCCTGGCCACCTGGATCATGTTGTTTTTCCAGGTGAGATCTTTGCTGAGATGGAGTCCCAGGAATTTAAAGGAGGACACTCTCTCTACATAGCCCACCTTGACGTAAAGTGGGGCAGGTTACTCTCTTTTCCTCCAGAAGTCCAACACCATCTCCTTGGTCTTGCTGATGTTCAGGTGCAGGTTGTTTTTTATGCACCATGTGGATAGTTTTTGAACCTCCCCTCTTGTACACTGTTTCATCTCCACCTGTAATAAGACCCATTACGGTGGTATCATCTGCGAATTTAATGATCACAGTGGATGAGTCAGATGATACACAATCATGTGTGTACAGTGAATACAAGTAGGCACTGAGCACACAACCCTGTGGGGAGCCAGTGCTAAGCTTCAGGGAGGTGGATACAACAAACCCAACCCTCACTGTTTGTGGCCGGTCCCTCAAAAAGTCTTTGATCCAGTTGCAGATGGAAGAGGGAAAATCCAAGTCAGTCAGCTTTTCGATAAGGATGCTCGGCAGATAGTCTATGAAAAGCATCCTGACATAGTCTCTGGGTTTCTCCAGATGGCTCACTACAGAATGTAAAGCAGTAGCTCTGTCAAGCTGTTACCCCTGTAGGCAAACTGATGTTTATCGAAGTCCAGTGGGAGGCATGTCCTAAGGCGTTGGAGAACCAACCTCTCAAAGCATTTCATCACTACAGACGTTAATGCAATGGGTCTGTAGTCATTTAGGCAGTTAATTGCTGTTTTCTTCGGGACTGGGACAATAGCGGCTGCTTTCAAGCATGATGGAACACAGGCTGTTATTCTTATCTAATCATCTTATTATGAAATAGCACTCATGTACCTTCTACTCCTTTGATGATGTTTGAGTCATTTCCCTTAAGTCAGTGTCTTGATGACCACATAGATAGGTTCTCTCCAGGATGACCTATCTTCACGATGACCTTTTAGGTCTTTCAGGGGTACATGCACTTCTCTTGTAATAGAACCCATCCAGCTTGCTGTTGGCCTTTCTCTTCTTCATTTGCCCTCAATTTTTCACAACATTATATACCTCTCAAGGAAGCTGGGGCTTTGCAAACATATCCAAACTGTGAGTAATCAAATTTGGTTATTCATGCCTTCAATGAAAAACATGGTTTGATTTGCTTCTAATGGATTTTCATTTGTTGGGTTCACTTTTTTCAGTCTAGGTATCTTGGAAGAAGATACTCTCCACATCCAAAGAAAACAATTGTCTTTTCTTCTTTATCTTAGTACTTTCATGAGAAACTTTCAAGAAATTTTAGAGCTGCAGGCTAGACTGAGAAATCTAAAAGACAGCTTGGAAAAAAAACAACGGCAAAACAATTTCATATGACTGCCAGGAAAATAATAAAAATGTTCCCAGAAAATCACGAGGAATCAAGGTGGACTTGAGGGAGAGTTCATGTTATATATGTTTAGTAATCTCCAGAGCAACCATACAACTATATTCACCATCATCTGGTTAACTATATCATTTATAAATATATATAGCTGGACCATGTACATTCATACAACTAGAAGCATGGCCACACATGTAGTGCTTTCTTAAAAAGCAGAGCTGAAATAAAAAAAGAAATATTTTATTCCATAATATTGTTCCTTTGTTTTAATGTTCAGTGTTACATGCTTATTGTTAATGAAGTATATTGCTTGACTTCAATAGATGGGGAAAATGTAATACAGATACAGAAAAAAATGTAATTCAGATGTCAAATATATTGTTGGACATAATTTCCAGTGTGAAAAAAAATAAGCAAGAAAACTATTAACATCGCCCGATAACAGAATTTTTGAATGTCCCCCTTCAAAGGAGGGAGTTACTATAAATTCGAATGACAGGGTGATATTCCCTAATGCAAAAAATGTCAACAGATCATAATCAGCAATGGTAGCGTATGATATATCAAGCAGAACAGCCTGTTAAGCCTCCTTGAACTTTCTCCATTAATGAATTCACTTTGGACAGTGATTGATCAACATCACTGACCTAGAAAGAAACTTTCTATTTGGACATTTCGTTAAAAAAAAAAAAAGCTTCTTAACCATTGGAACTGATTTCAAATATAAATTTCCAGTGCAGACGGGACTTCTAAGGGATCCACTCCTTATGAATATGTGCTGTAGTGTTCATTATACAAAGCAACAACATCTGATGCATGTTTTGCTATCATAAAATATTGTTCTGCCCCAGCTACGGATCCCAAAGAACACAGCACACACAAACTCTGAACAAAACTTAGTTTACTCAAATAACGCAGTTTTAACAAATGCTGGCTTGTAATAAGCATTCTTAACAGCCTGCCAGAATTCCACAGATAAAATAGTCAGAGTCTTACTGGAGTTGGCAGAAAGCCCAGAAGCAAGGTTGCATAGATATCCCAACGCAATGATTAGCGAACTAAAGTTGTTTCCTGCAGCTTGTTGCAAGCTGCGTACTTTCTTAAATAGGCTAAGGGAGTGGCCAATTAACCCCAAGCCTTACTCTCGAGGAGACCTCCCCTGAGGAACCACTCCTGCCTTTTGGCAGCTCCTCATGCCTGTACATTGAGAAGAGGCTCCTCCTCTTCATTCTCTTCACTTAAAGGAGCCTCTGGAGGTTCTGAAGGCCCTGACTGAATCCCTGCTTCTGGCACCACATCTTCTTCAGCCTCCTCGCTGTCCGACTCGAGCGCCGGCTGCATAGGCTGCTGGCACAGCACCACACTAGCCTCCTCATCATCGGGATCAGCAACAATCCACACAGACCACTGGCGGGTCACAACAAATATGGACAGCATATGGACTGCAAGTAGGTGGATTTGAGGGCAATCATCATCATTCCAGCCATTGTCTTTCCACTGCAGGAGGAAGACCTCTTCTGTATATTTCCAACCAATACCTTCTTGAGCTTTCTTTTGCCAATTGGGCCCGTAATACTTGCTGATGTCAGTGCTCTATCTTGTTTTAGGTCTCTTTTGTGGACACATTTTATCAAGTGGAATCCATTCTATGACTGCCTTGGTCCATCTGCCATCAGTTCTTCTTGCTATGTGACCAGTCCATTTCCATTTCAATTATTCTACTCTTTTGATGGTATTGTATACTTTAGTTTGTTCTCTAATCCATGCGCAAGTCCTTCTACTTTGTCTTGTGATGCCGAGCATATAACTTTCCATGCCCCTTTACACCACTTGTAGCTTTTGTATCAATTGTGAGGTTGGTGTCCATGTCCATGTTTCACCAGCATATGTTAAAATAAAACTTTTCTCTTCGGGCATAGGCAATAAACACACATATAAGTTAGAATTTAGATATGAAGTAGCCAAATCATTGAATAAAACAAATCAAAAGAATAAACTTTTAAAAGCCAAAGGAGAATATAGACAAAAATATCCAGACTAGGCAGTAAAATAAGAAACAGCCTCATTTGGTAAAGGAATGTGAATGCAGAACCAGTTTTCACATTCCTGCTGTTCCTGGGAGCCCCGTCCTTGTTAGACACAACAGTCAACATTTCCCAGGTGATAACATTTAATGTGCATCATCTTTCCAGGGCAAATGTATGCCACAGCTTATCCCTGGGAAGGCCTTTCCAAGCTCATAGAGTACATTAGTACAAGTACTTGTATTTTGAATTAAGCTTATTTATTGCTTAAATTTCTTGCCTGTCAGCTAGCAAAGGATTATGTTACATCAAATCCTCCCTTCTACAAATGGCTAACCCTTCCATAGAAAGTCAGTGCTGTAAGAAAAGGAGGCAAAGCACTCCCAAAAGAAAGAGGTGACACTTTGGGGCCAAAACAGTTGAATAAATAGCTGGAGAGGTGAAGTAAAACTCAGAAGAATTCCAGCTGTTAAAAATGTAACGATCTGGATGTGTGTATGTTTGTGCAGCTTCTAGATAGCATAATGGTTAGAGGGCCATCATTTGACATGGGAAATCAGGGTTTGAGTCCCAGTTGGTACTTATTTTAATGCAACCATGCTTGTTATGGATAGTGTCAAAACTATAATCTGAGTGTGTGTGTCAGAGGATTCCTACATAGTACAGGTAGTCCTCTCCTTACGACCTCAATGGAATCCCAAATGTTTGTTGCTAAGGAAGACATTTATTAAGTGAATTTTCCCCCATTTTATGACCTTTCTTGCTACAGTTGTTACATGAATTGCTGCCGTTGTTAAATCAGTAACATGGTTGTTAAGTGAATCTGGTTTCTCCATAGACTTTGCTGGTCAGAAGTTCACAAAAGGGGATCACATTGCAACCATCGTAAATATGAGTCAACGTCCAAATTTTGATCACATGACCGTGGGGATGCTGCAACGATCATATGGATGAAAAACATTCATAAGTCCCTTTTTTTCCATGCCGTTGTAATTTCCAACATTCATTAAATGAACAGTTGTAAATTGAGGATTACCTCTAACAACATACTCTTCCTCTTACTACTCGGACAACAGTATATTGCTTTATCTCTTTCTTTTTATTTGATGCAACATGAAGGTTAATCAGAGTTTGCTATAACATAATCAATCAGAGAGTGTGACTTTATATGAAACAGCGTAATCAATCAATGTATCTTGTATCCTGAGATGGAAAAAAAATATTCGTGCATAAAATGGAGCTACTTAATTCACAAGCTAAAATAGTATGATATGGTAGAAACATTTAACAACCAGAACAGCATAGATAGTAATAATAAAACTAATAACACAATCAGCATCTACCAATCCAATGCCAATTCAAGCTTTCATGTGCATCCTTAGCACCGAATAAAGAGGATGGTATTTGCTCTCATTCCTAAAGCTGGAATATTGGGAACAATATAAAAGACAAATCCACTTGGAGCCCCAGGAATGTGGTATAACCAGACATCTTGCTAAATTGAGAGCTGAGGTGGTGCAGTGGTTAGAGTGAAGTACTGCAGCTATTTCAGCTGACTGCTAGTTCAGCAGATCAGCGGATCAAATCTCACCGGCTCAAGGTTGACTCAGTCTTCCATCCTTCCGAGTGGGTAAATTGAGGACCCAGATTGTTGGGGGCAATATGCTATTTAGTATACTGTCTTTGGTGTAAGCCGCCCACAGTCCTCAGACAGTGGGCAGCATAGAAATATGACTAATAAAATAAATAATAAAATAATAAAATAATAAATATCTTTGGACTCCATATGACGTACAGGTAATCCTCGACGTACGACTGCAATTGAGCCCAAAATTTCTATTGTGAAACGAGACATTTGTTAAGGGAATTTTGCCCCATTTTATAACCTTTCTTGCCACA
Source organism: Ptyas mucosa (assembly GCA_012654045.1). Lineage (NCBI taxonomy): Eukaryota > Metazoa > Chordata > Lepidosauria > Squamata > Colubridae > Ptyas > Ptyas mucosa. The sequence goes on along the minus strand of WNWU01000017.1, from coordinate 3,309,591 downwards.
CTTTTTAAGTGAACCACCTCTGTTGTTAAGTTAATAACGGGGTTGTTAAGTGAATCTGACTTCTCTGTTGACTTTGTCAGAAAGTGATCACATGACTCCGGGACGTTGCAACCAGTGGTAGGTTCTTCCCGGTTCCGCCCAGTTCTGCCGAGCCAGTAGCGGTGACGATATGACATCACCGAACCGGTTCTCCCCCCGCCCCCCCGCCCCCCGCATTATTCTTACCTTTTATTTGGCCCCACCCCCAATCTATTGCTGCCTCCTGAATCCCAGCTGATGTCTAGAGGGAAAAAAACTGTTTAAACTCTTGCCAAGGGGCTTCAAAGGGCCGCCCTACAGCTGATCAGTGTTAAAAGAAAATAAATGAGTAGACCGGTGCCTGCAAAAATACATGAGTAGATAGGTGCCTGCAAAAATAAATGGGTAGACCAGTGCCTGCAAAAATACATGAGTAGATCGGTACAGCTCTGCAAGCAGTTAAAAGCCTGGTAGACCAGTACCTCTGCTAAATCCTAAAGAATTGTTACATGACCATCAAGCCATGCCCACAAAATAAGCCACGCCCACAGAACCGGTAGTAAAAAAAATTAGAATCCACCCCTGATTGCAACCATCATAAATATGAGTCAGTTGCCTAGTGGCCAAATTTTGATCACATGACAATGGGGATGCTGCAACGGTTGTAAGTGGAAAAACAGTCATAAGTCACTCTTTTCCATTCCATTGTAACTTTGAATGGTCACTACATCTCAACTTACAAAGGTTCGTAAGTCAAGGACTACAATCATAGAGGCTTAAAAATAGTATTGAACCAGCCAATGAAGTAGAGAGAAGAAGAAGTAAACAACAAAAAAAAACCAAATAGTGTGTCTTTTGTGGGGCAAGATAAAATAACACAGGTCCTAAAAGTCATAAAACAAATGTTTACAAAGAGTTTTCATAGCCCCTTTCCCCATCTATTTTGAGTGGTTAAAAGAGGTGAGGATACAAGAGGCAGCTGTCGTTTCTGAAAAGCTTTGACAAACCACAAATGCTTGCCTTGTCGAATGACGTGGTGATTTCCAAGGATCTTGTTCCATTTCAGCGGCCTGAAAGCAGGTATGACATATTGTGTTTTGTAATCATGAGGATTAACTATAACAACTCTTCTTTTTGAGTTCCTGTTTCTAAAAATTGATGTCTCTTCCTCCAAATTAGGTATATTACAACATGCATGGATGTTTCCTTTTGGCAATGGTTAATGAGATAATGATTAATCTCCTCGAGGCATACAAGGAAATATATTTTTGACATTTCTGTAATAAAGTGTGCTTTGGGTGACATCTATTAATAGCATGAGTGAAAAATATAGTGATTTAGTCATAAAATATTTGTAGCACTTCCACCGATTGGTTAAGTCCTGACAGCTTGCTATTTTACATAAGGATCTATAGCCAGAATAATAAATTTATGAAGTGCTACAAGCATTCTCTCCAGAAGCTTATTCATGGCTTCCCCCCCAAACCCCCAAAAGTCAACATTTCAAATTACATCAGAAGATATACTTACACAATACAATTGAAGAAATATTTCACAACCAATATGAGCAATACGTCGGGGGACAGGAGGATTGCATTAGGAAATATTCATTACTACCTTTAAGGGTTTACGGTGATGATTCCTGGCAGTTATTAGGGACAGTGTAATCTGTTTCACTTCTATTCAATTTTGTTGCGGTGCTTTATGATCTTCTAGGCTTTTAAACATTTATTTGCAAATTGTTCAACAGGATGTTCTAAATGTTGACCTGGAGGAGTCTCAGCTAGGAAATCAGAGACACATAGTGCCTGAAAATATCCAACTGCAATCAATCAATCAATCAATCAATCAAATCAATCAATCAGAATAGAACTGGAAGGGACCATGGAGGTCTTCTAGTCCAACCCCTTGCTCATGCAGGAAACCCTATACCAGTGATGGCTAACCTTTTCTGGACCGAGTGCCCAAAGTGCACCCAAACCCTCAAAATGCAATGTGCACGCGCCCCCGTGCATGTGCCCTGCTCCTGTGCATGCACCCCTCGCACGCACACACACACCCCGCACATGCCCCATGCCACACATGCGCAGCAGAGTCCCAATGACTAGCTGGCCAGCGGGAGGCCTGTGTGCATGCACGGTGGAGCTGAACTGGGGCAATGTTTCACGTGCCCACAGAGAGGGCGCGATATGCCACCTGTGGCACCTATGCCATAGGTTTGCCATCATGACCATATGCTAAATAATAATTGGAGAAATTGGTCAATTTGACAAAGAACTCTGTCTTTGGAAAGTCATCAGGGTCTACATAACGTAAATGAATAGTTTATCACTGTATTTTCAAAGCTCCCTATAGAATAGGCAGGGATCATTGTAGATGTGCTCATTATGTCTGAAAAAGACTTTTGGTAGTGGGTTATGAGAATAACCTTGGGAAAGAGGAGAAAGAGCTACAGCCTAGACAATAGTCTGAGAGACAAAATCTCAGACCAGAGAGGGAAAGGAGGGTTGGAAGAGACATCAAGGGTCTCTCTCTATTTCTTTGGGGAGGGGGGAGATAAAGGCAGAGGAGGGGTGGAGCACTTTCAGGCTTGCAAGATCTTGTTATAGTAAACCTACAATAATAATAACTTGAGTTAGTACTCAAGGCTTCGGTTTTCTGCCTGAGCTACCTTGACAGGCTGACACTTTTTAGACATCTCTGTCTCAAGGAAAGAAAAACTCCTCACCAATCAAAAATCCCATCTGGATAGAACATCTTCCTTCCCTCCCTCCCTCCTTGGATCCATGTGGCTCTATTTCCCTGACTTGCCTGGCTGGTAGATTCCGCATTTTGAACTCTGTTTTTAATGATGCACTGTGCAATATATATATATTTGCGCAAAAATCAGTGTAATTGACATAAAAATAACATTGTTGTCTTATGCTTGAAACTCTGGAGAGAAGGGGAAATAGGAAGACTGTATGAAGAACTCTTTCATTCTAAACAAAGAGTGATTAACTTCCAATTGTGTATTCCACAGGAAAGGCAAAGCTCATTTTCAACTTTTCTTCCCTGCTCTCTCAGAATAGAATAGAATAGAATAGAATAGAATAGAATAGAATAGAATAGAATAGAATAGAATAGAATAGAATAGAATAGAATAGAATAGAATAGAATAGAAT
>WNWU01000017.1:3293010-3306399 GCA_012654045.1 Ptyas mucosa | reverse complement strand
ATAGAATAGAATAGAATAGAATAGAATAGAATAGAATAGAATAGAATTTTTTATTGTCAGTAGAGGGTCTCCACCTCTAATATAAACATAAACATTTTCCCCATTTTGTCATAGAGGTAATCCTCAACTTATGACCACCACAGAGGTCAGGATTTTGATTGTAAGTCATTACGCCCATAAGTTAAGGCACTATGTGACCAGACTTGATTTTATAATTGATTTTACAACAGTCGTAAAGCAAGTCATCAGAGTCATTAAGCAAACCAAGTGGTCATTAAACAAATCCAGCATACCGAATGGGTGTTTCTTGGTGTTTTTCTATGGGAAAAATGGAGGGGGGGAATAAATAAATCACAAATTATGGTCATGTGACTGCAAATTCAAGGATGGGTCATAAGCAGAACTTTCTGAAGTCCTTTGTAACTTTAATCAGACATTAAATGATCAGTTGTAAGTCAATGGCTACCTATATATGCTTTGATATTGTGACTTAACCTTGTACTTCAATGATCTTGGCATTGTAAAAAATAAGCATAGCAATGTTGTTTGTTATACAAAGGCACAACACTAATTCATAATAAACACAACATGCTTGCCTATAATGATGGACTGAATTACTTCCATTAAACCCAGAAAAAAAAGCAATAATCCAGCTTTATTTTTCTTTGTCAAGGAGTTGCATTAAAAGAGGGTTTTTTAATATCGCTTTTTTAAAAAAGTTGTCAGTAGCAACTGATTCAGGAAAAAGTACAAATTACTCAACCATCTCCTGAAAATCATATCTTACTACTCAACAGTATATTGTGCACTGATATCTTTTCTTCCATTTTGCTAGGCAGATATAGGAAAATGAAGAAATGTAATAAATGAATTAACCATTTCTGGTGGTCAGTTAAAAAAAGAAGAGATCAGAACAAATGTGTAGACCAGGGGTCAGCAATCTTAAACCCTCAAAGAGCCACAAAAGTCTTAACTGGAAGCCCCCCCCCCCCCGTTCAATTCTGTAGCCGACTGAAAGTCCGTTTTCCCCCACCATAGAGTTTCCTCCTAGTGCGGTGCCCTTTTTCCTCTACCTGTCCTAACCAAAAGCCCTATTAATTGTGGAGCTGACCGGAAAACCCGCCCCTTGTCATAGAGTCTCCTCCTGGCATGCCATGGTTCCCTCCCCCAACCGGAAGCTCCTCTCAAAATTGTGGTGCTGACCAGCAGAGGGACGAAAGAGCCACATACAGCTCCAGAGCCGCAGGTTGCTGACTCCTGGTGTATACCATGATACTTTCTAGATCAATAATTTAAGAACATCCATCTCTTCCTCCACAACTAGGTCAACCATTATGTGATAAAAATGGCAGCAGAGTTGGAATGACACATAACCAGTCTTCATTGTTTCTTATTTGGTGCAAATAAAAGATCTGTTCAATGAACAGAAACCACAGATGACCAGTAGACCAATAATTTGGCATTAATGGTGCTTAATCATGCCGCGGTTGACTCTCCATAAATCAAGCCAATGTGAATGATTGAAGTGAACACTCACCATCGGAAGATGTTGAAGTGCCCTCTTCACATTCTTCTTGGCCCGCATTCATGAAATTCAATTAGATTAGGTCAAATTAAAAAAAAAATAGCATTAATAGTGGAAGCACTATACCTTTGGAAAGCATTTACCCTATCCAAGTGAAGCACATAGGATGAAATGTATTCAGGGATGGGGGGTGGGGGGTGGGGGAGAGATTTGGAGCTGACAGTCCCATGCCCAAAATGAATAAAGCTGATTTAGCATTGTGCCCATTCCTGATGGTTAGAGAAGCAAGGTTTATACAAACGAGTGTTGTTTATCTCCTCCCTTATGAAACTTATCTCCTTTGTAGTGTTCCCTATAAACCTGGAGAACCAGCTGTCACAGTAACAGCCTCCAGATGCTTGCCCAGAAGGTCTACAGGGGAAATATAATGACATTCAGCTAAACATAATTCTAGAGCTCGTGCAGAAAATGCTATAGTTTTGTTTGGTTTTGTTTTTACATTCCCATGATAGACCTTCTGGGTAAACATATGGAAGTCACAGGTGGACCTATCATTCTCTACCCATACTAATCATAAATGCTACCGAGAGTTAGATTCCACAGAGGAGACCCCCTACAAATGGTGTAAGCTCACAAGTTCCTTCTCAAGCCAGAGGGTCATGAAATGCTCTTCTTGGGAAAATTTATCTGACACTAACATTATATTTTTTTCTATTACTAGGGCAGAATATTTTGTGTAGGCCTTGCATTTTGTCCCTTTACAACTGTATTATGTTAAGGCCTATTATCTTGCTTGGTTTAACTTTTCTTTTACCTATTATCTGTTTTTGCTTTCTTTCTTTTTTAAAAAAAAAACCCCAAAGCCAACAGATTGCCTTTATACAGGTAGTCTTTGAGTTACGATTGAGCCCAAAAATTTATGTTGAGACAACAAATGAGAAATTTGTTAATTGAATTTTGCCCCATTTAACTTTTCTTGCCACATTTGTTAAGTGAATCATCACAGTTGCTTTGTGAATTTGGTTTCCCCATTGTGTCAGAAGTTCACAAAAGGGGATCCCATGTCTCTGGGAACTGCAATCATCATAACTGCGAGTCAGTTGTCAAGCATCTGAATATAAATCACATGACCATGGGGATGCTGCAATGGTTGTTAAGTGTGAAAAATGGTCATGAATCACTTTTTTGAGTGCTGTTCAGAGGTGGGTTTCAGCAGGTTTGACCAGTTCTGGAGAACTGGTAGTGGAAATTTTGAGTAGTTCAGAGAACTGGCAAATGCCACCTCTGGCTGGCCCCAGGAGTGGAGAGGGAATGAGGATTTTGCAGTATCCTTCCCCTGGAGTGGGTTGGGAAGGGAGATTTTGCAGTATCCTTCCCCTGGAGTGGGGAGGGAATGGGGATTTTGCAGTATCCTTCCCCTAGAGTGGGGAGGGAATGAGGATTTTGCAGTATCCTTCCCCTAGAGTGGGGAGGGAATGAGGATTTTGCTGTATCCTTCCCCTGGAGTGGGGAGAGAATGGGGATTTTGCAGTATCCTTCCCCTGGAGTGGGGAGGGAATGGGAATTTTGCAGTATCCTTCCCCTGGAGTAGGGAGGGAATGGAGATTTTGAAGTATCCTTCCCCTGGAGTGGGGAGGGAATGGGGATTTTGCAGTATTCTTCCCCTGCCACGCCCACCAAGCCATGCCACGCCCACCAAGCCATACCTACAGAACCGGTAGTAAAAAAATTTGAAATCCACCATTGGTGCCATTGTAATTTTGAACTGCCACTAAATGAACTGTTGTACATCGAGGACTATTTGTACTTTAAATTTATGATGCTGGTTTTCTATCCGCTTCTGGAGGGCTGGGTTTTGTTTTTTTTTTGCACTTTACTTTTTTGTCATTTTGAGGCTGTCAATACCTTATAAAGATAAGCAAAGCATACATAAATCTAGGATATGAATTTGATTTATCTAAAAGAGCCCAATGGTGAAAGAAGCCCAATCATATTTCATTCAGATTTCCAAAACATAAATTAATTGCTGTGTTTCTCCCCTCCACCCCCCAATAAGCGTTTAGAATTACGATCTAATCCCAGCATGAAAATGAAATTCACTTTGAACTAAATGAAAGGTTTTTTTTTTTTAATCTGGTTATCAGACCTTCAGGTTATAGAGCCAGGCCCTGGCATAAATTAAACTCTGAATCTGCTCTTTTCCAGATATGCATTAGTTATTCCAAAGGGGAGAAGTATAACAGATACATGTAATTTACTTAGAAAGGAAGAGCAACCTATTTACAAAAGAAAGCACCTATGCATATTTTGTTATGACACCCCAGTCTGATTTGCAATATCAAACATCAGGAGGGAGGGGGAGGGAGAAATCTAATTCTTTTTGACAATTTGGCAATTATATCAGGCAACTGTACAAAAAAAAAAAAAAGGGGTCATTAACAACATCCAATCCCTACCCCAGTGTAATAGAAATTTCATTCCGTGGTGGCATCTTACTTCTTCATTTGTTCTAATTGAGGGCAATTTGATCTAAATTTAATTTAGTCTTCTGGGTAATGCTGTAGTACAGCAGCAACTGCAAAGGTTAACCAACTGCTCGTACTTTGTGTACTCAAAATAATACAGTGTGTCCCTGTGTAAAATGAGAGATGACGGTAATACAGGGACTGGCCATGTTTAGTGGCTCTGTCGCAGCATTTCTAATACAGCAGGGGCCAATTGGATGCATTATGAGCAATTAAAAAAAAAAAACCTAGACCCTTGTAGGAAGAGAGTTAAGTTAATCCCCAGTACCTAAACATTAGAAGGAATCTGGTAGCACCTTTACTGCTTGTATTAAAACTTGTAAGTGAATAAATGGAGTAAGCTGTAACTCATGAAAACTGTTAAGTCAGAAAAAGTGCTACTGGGCTCCTAAATTAATTTTCTTTGCAGATTATACGTAACTTAATTGGTAATTTTCTATGAAGGATTGATGTAGATAATTGTATCCATCCAATGAAATACAAGGAAAATGTGCAAGGAGAAAAAGCTTCATAAAAACACACAGGTAGTCCTTGCTTACCAACTGCCTTGTTTAGCAACTGTTCAAAGTTATGACAATGTAAAAACAAATACTGTAGCTTTGTGTTCAAACTTCGCATTTATGACCGTCACAGCATCTTTTGGTCATGTGATTGCCATTTGGGAGCTTTAGAACTGGCTTCTGACAAGCAATAGAGAAGAAGGAAAACAAATGGCAAGGCATCCATCCTGTGATAATCTCATTAATGACTGCAGTGATTTGCTTAATGACCAAATGGGAAGTTATGTCATAAGTGCTTCAGAGTCATGGGATTTTCTTCTCTGCAACTGCAGCACTGAAATAGAGTAGAGTAGAGTAGGGTAGGGTAGGGTAGGGTAGGGTAGGGTAGGGTAGGGTAGAATAGAATAGAATAGAATAGAATAGAATAGAATAGAATAGAATAGAATAGAATAGAATAGAATAGAATAGAATGATTTCTGAAGGCAAGCTATTGCACTGGTTAATTGTCCTCACTGTTAGGAAGTTTCTCCTTAATCCCAGGTTGCTTCTCTCTTTGGTTAGTTTCCAAACATTGTTTCTTCTCTTGCCCTCTGATGCTTAGTATAATAATTTGACCCCCTCTTCTTTGTGACAGCCCCTCAAATACTGGAAGTTGCAAATCCCAATTGTGGTCATTAAGTGAGGATTATCTATACATGATTGGACAAATGAGTTATATCACATTTATGAATATCTCAGGCAATGAGATTATTTCATTTACAGCCTGAGGGGTTGGAAGATCTGATCTTCATATATTACATTAACAGTCATAACCCCCTACCTTATAATAACTTTAGTGCTATTTTTCTTCTTTATTCAGACTTTGAAGACATGGAATGTATTGTCCAATTTCTCAATGAAAAATATTGTTCACTTATACAAGACAAACTCTCCAGATCAGGCTATCTTTGAGTTCTAGAAGAATTGGGATGCATGATACCTCATTCTACATGGCAGGTACAGTTCTCATCCAGCTTTATAATGTCCAATAAAAACTGACCAGGCCAAAGTAGTTATTCCTCTCATGCTTCATATTTTTTCATCTATGTTCACATGGAAACCATCTTTTTTTGTGAGATCATTCTAGAACCCTTTATTCTGGTATTTGTCCAGTGTTGCATAAAATAAGACTTGTCAGTATAAATCCTGCTTTTTGGTATGCTTTGGTTGACCACGTAGTATATGCTTCATATTTCTTACTTATCTACACCTATGCTTAAAAGGTAAAGGTTCCCCTCGTACATATGTGCTAGTCGTTCCCGACTGTAGGGGGCGGTGCTCATCTCCGTTTGAAAGCTGAAGAGCCAGCGCTGTCCAAAGATGTCTCCGTGGTCATGTGGCCGGCATGACTAAACACCAAAGGCGCACAGAACGCTATTCCCTTCCTACCAAAGGTGGTCCCTATTTTTCTACTTGCATTCTTTACATGCTTTCGTACTCTAGGTTGACAGAAGCTATACTTACCTATGCTTACCTTTACACAAATACACTGCACAAAAGATAGTATTGAGGATGAAGATGATAAGAGCTGTGATGACACAGTGGTTAGAGTGCAGTATTACAGGCTACTGCTGGGTAGCAGCAGTACTGACTGGCTCAAGGTTGACTCAGCCTTCCGTCCTCCTGCGATCAGTAAAATGAGGACCTAGATTGTTGGGGGCAATATGCTGACTCTACAAACCACCTAGAGAATGCTGTAAAGCAGGGGCCTCCAACCCCCAAGTCACAGGTCACTATCGGGTCGTGGCCCGTTTGGAATCAGGCAAGCATATAAATAGTTTCACTTGGATGACTGGTGGACTGTTGTGCTTGCATGCAAAGCTCCATGTGTGGAGTGATGAGTCACTTGCATGGAACCATCCCCCCCCCTTTGCCAAGCTGGAAAAGTTGGGGATCGCTGTGGAGTGGTATATACTACCCTGTTTCCCCGAAAATAAGACATCCCCTGATAATAAGCCCAATCAGGCTTTTGAGTGCATGCGCTAAAATAAGCCTCCACCTGAAAATAAGCCCTCCCCGAAAATATTTAAACTCAGAGCTAGAAATCAGGTAAGAAAACAAGAGGAGCCCCATCTTGCTCCACATGCCTCAAAATAATAAGACCTCCCCAAAAATAAGGCCAAGCGCTTATTACGGGGTTCAAAAAAAATATAAGACAGGGTCTTATTTTCAGGGAAACACGGTATAAGTCTAACTACTAGTGCCAGTGATATTGTCATGTGAGGAAAAGTAATATTATATACTAAGAACAATGTACCAGTGAATCATAGCTGCATGCGTTAACTCCTCCCTAAATGTTTGCTCTTAATTCATAAAATCAGGAATCTTTTTCTTTTGTTTGTGGAGAACTAAGAAAGAGCACACACAATCTCATTCCTAGAAGCATTGCATTAAACAGTTGTAAGCATAAATTGTATGCAGGCTTTATTCTGAAATCTGTAGTTATGATCCTGCTGAGAAGCTTTCTTACACCTGTTCAATCAGTAGCCCACATAGACACTTCCATCCTAGATGAAATGAGGAAAATATGGCAGATAGATTATACCCTGATATTGTCGCAATATTATTTTCTTCCTTGGAAAATAGGCTCATCGGTTTCTTGCAGGAAACTCTGCAGCGAAGGATTTTCAAGTTTGCAATTTTTTAAGGTGCTTTCTGTTCTTGGGGATAGAAACCTCTTTGATTTCTCTGTAGTCAATATTTATCCTTAAAAAAGCAAAACACAAAGTATTATCATGTGGATTCTCCCTGGGAAATCCCTGTTCGCCTGTGGGACATAGATACTGTCTATAATCATTAAGGACATAATTGTAATCACTGGATTGATGTTTACACAGGGACAATTTCCTTTGCAAACAGAACACCAGGGAGTTATGGTATTTTAGACACAACCTGGGAAATTCAGCAGTACTCATGGGGTGAAGAAATTAACACTTAGCAGGTAGCTTGGTAATTCAAGATTGAAAGTCACACTGGAAGCTTGATATTTTTAAATCTTACAGAAATCTTAGTGAAATGTATAGCCTGGAATCCAAATAAAATTATCCATCTATCCATCCATCTGTTCATAGCAAATAGATTCTGCCAGGCAACCACAGGTTGAAATGTGATTTATCCATTCCAAGGAAACATTAAATTCTTAAATGGTTATTCCAGAAGTCAATGCTTGGAGGGAAATGTAGCAAGATGCAGCTGAAAGACATATAAAAGAATTTAAGTGTATGCCTCTTGTCATATAGCAGTACTATCTGTCTCTCCAATGACCATTGTAGATTCATCAGCATCTCCAAAATGCAATTCATCTGGGAGCAATCACACCTTATTTTGAAAATATTAAATGGAACCTCCGGCAAAGTACAAACTTACAATTTTATGGAATAAATTTATTTTTTCCAAATAAATAACATAATGGATGATCAATACATTTGTACATATTATGATTGGTTGTATAGTCATCCAGAGGTTTAGACTGGTTTTGGCATTTTCATCTACCTATTGAGTCCTTCCCAAGGCCCTGGTTGCTCTTTAATAATATTAAAGGAATTGTTGCAGGAGGTAAACTGTTATAAGTAAATCTGCAATTTGCAATTGACTGCTGGTGATGCTATCAGGACTTCTCTTGATAGTAACCTCTCCCACTCTTATCACCATTGACCAGCAACTTCCACTGTCGTTGATCTTTGCACCAGGGGTGGGTTCTATTTTTTTTTACTACCTGTTCTGTGGGTGTGGCTTATTTTGTGGGCGTGGCTTGATGATCATGTGACAATTCTTTAGGATTTAGCAGAGGTACTGGTCTACCAGGCTTTTAACTGCTTGCAGAGCTGTACCGATCTATTCATTTTGTTTTTGCAGGCATTGGTCTACCTATTTATTTTTGCAGACACTAGTCTACCTATTTATTTTTGCAGACACTGGTCTACCCATTTATTTTTGCAGGCACTGGTCTACCCATTTATTTTTGCAGGCACTGGTCTACCTATTTATTTTTGCAGGCACTGGTCTAGGCACTGGTCTACCCATTTATTTTTGCAGGCACTGGTCTACCCATTTATTTTTGCAGGCACTGGTCTACGTATTTATTTTTGCAGGCACAGTCTACTCATTTGTTTTCTTTTACCACTGATCAGCTGTAGGGCGGCCCTTTGAAGCCTCGCAGCAAAAGTTTAAACAGTTTTTTCCCCTCTAGCCGATAGCTGGGACTCAGGAGGCAGCAATAGATTGGGGGTGGGGCCAAATAAAAGGTAAGGGGGCTGGGGGGGCGGGGGTGGGGGGGCAGGGGACAGAACTGGTTCAGTGACATCATATTGTCACTGCTACCGGCTTGGCCGAACCGGGCCGAACAGGGAGGAACCCACCACTGCTTTGCACTAAACTTCTGATATTTCTACTGACTCCCCTTGAATATCTAATCATGTAGTAGAGAGTATGATGCCTTCTTGTAATCAGTTCAAGATCCATTTATGTTGGCCATCCTTCTCTTGCAATTTTTCAAAATTATCTTGTCAATTAGAAGGCGATATATTTTGTTTTTCTGTTGTTTGGGCACTTTCCTTTCTGGTCAGATGGAAAGAGCTTGATTTCAAATAAATGTTGTTAGGTTGCATCAGCTACCACACCAGTTAGCAATTTGAAAGTTGTTGGTAAGCAGATAATTGTTCTATATTTGCTTGTTGCTGCCCTTTTTTGTTGGATTGTTCATTATCAGGTAAGTTTTACCAGATGTTACCCGATCTTCAATTTTACCCCCTTACAATACGTTATTGTTATTCTTTCTTTGAGTGAATGCTAGAGCCTAGTAACTTCCTGGACTAGTCCTTTTATGTTTCTTGGCAAGATTTTGGAAGAAGTTTCCCCTTGTCTTCTCCTAGGGCTAAGAGAAAATTAATTGCCCAAGGTCACCCAACTGGTTTTGTGCTAAAACAGAACTAAAACTCAGACTCCCAATTTTAAGCCTTAACTACTAGGCCAAATTGGTTGTCTCTGCTGAAATATGCATATTGCACACCTATTTCAAAAATAATATACCAAACAAACCAGTGGAGCTAGCAAGAATATACACATATGAACTAATAATAATGGGACAGTGAAAGCAGCATTTAAATATTATTCAGATGCTTGGTATAATCAACAATTTATTCCCCGATATTTGAAATTTAAGAAAACAGTATGTGAATGTCTTTAGTGTGAACTTTCCAGTTCTCCAAAAATTCACAAGGAAATATCTAGAGAACACATTCTGAGGAAACCTTAATAAAAGGTAAGATTGGTATGGGAACAAAGCAGGGGTGAGTTCTACTTACCTACCAGGGGTGTGTTCTACTTACCTACTTACCTTTACTACCGGTTTTACTACTACCTTTGCTACCGGTTCGCAACGGGGCTGTGTGCAACCAGTCATTTTGGTGACGTCGGGGTCGGTGGGTGGAGCCTCCCACCGGTTTTACAACCAGTTCTATAGAACCGGTGTGAACTGGGGGTTAGCCACCTCTGGAGCAAAGGATCATTTACATTGACTTTCTGGCAGTGGTAAAATGCACTTACCTTTGCTACCGGTTCGGGAGGGTGAGCGCACATGCCTCTTCTGCCCATGCGCAGAGCCTTCTGTGCATGGGCAGAGGCTCAAAAATGGGATGTAATCACATCCCAGTGGGTGGGCAGAGCCTCCCACCACCGGTGCTACTGGTTTGCATGAGACGGATAGATCCAGATGGATTTCACCGCTGCTTTCTGCAGTTATTGAAGGAGACTTGACTTTAGTCAGTCATCCATACTTTATGTCTGGGCTGTTCCTCAGTTCCACTATAAACCCACCCTTTCTGCAGTATTTCTGAGAAAGGAAAGTGCTGGGGGAAATCTGATGCTGTGTATAACCAAGATCTATGATTCATCCATGATGGTTCATTAATCATATCCCTCATGATTAGCCAGCTGTATTCCCCATCAGAGAAAGAGATTGAAACTTTTCAGTCTCACCCTTAAGATCCCACCCATTTTGATCTGCAATTTTGGTTAATTTCTTTTACAAGATTTTTTGACTATGCAACATTTAAATATACATGGTCCAAGACTGTACCTATAACAAAAGCTGCTCAAATAGTTAATGACTATGTATTTAGATTAATATAAGAGCATTAGGAATGTTAATTTATTCTCTACCAGCAATTATTCAGAGATAAGTAAAAGAAAACCTCAGGGCATAATTTGTTGTACAGATCACCTTAATGATCTTTCGGTAGATAAAATGTAACTTCTGGATAAACTGAAACCTAGGCACAGTGGAGGATTATTTTCCTTTGGAAATGAAGAAATGAATACATCCAGTATTTTTGGAATATTACATTTTATTCAAAAATTGATAACCAGAATATAAATGATAGCATTATGCAGTGCCTCCAATTCAGTTGGAAAGAGATCAGTGGTGGTAGTCAGGCAGTTCTATCCGGTTTGGGCGAAACGGTAGTGGCGGCTGCAGGAGGTTCCACCCACCCGCCTGGACATCATCACGTCCCGTTTTTGACCCCCTATGCATGCACGGAAGGCTCTGCACATGCGCGGAGGTGGCACATGCAAGGGAAGCACATGCTCACATTTGTGAACAGGTAGCAAAGGTAAGTGAATACCATCCCTGAAAGAGATGGTTTAAAATACCCATCAGCAACACCTAAGTGCAACTCCCTCATGCAGCAAATTAAAACAGTCATATCTTTTTTCCAGGACCATAACTTCTTTTTTCTTTCAGCTTCAGGAAGTGGTGGCTGATCAACTCTAGGTCCCTTTGGATGAAATTGATTCTCTAGATCACAGGTAACAAACTTGCTGCATCGCGTTGCCATCATGTGATGTTTTGCGACATTTTCCCCATTTGCAGAGCTGGGGTGGGCGTGGCCTGGCGTGATACATCCGGCCCATGGGCCACCAGTTTAACATCCCTGCTCTAGATCCAATTCAATCCAGTTCAGAACTGGTTATGGAATACAAACTGCTTCAACCACCCTGTGCTAAAGATTGTTGTGAGAAAAGGGGAAAAAATATAAAGCTGAATTATATGTTCAAAGTGAAAGAAGACTGGGTTATTTCTGGCAATGTTTAATGCATTTACATTGATTAGAATCAGATGCCAATGTTTTAAAGGTTTGGTTTCTCTAAAGTGACAGATATATCTTTAAATAGAAAGTGAGTTACAGTATATATGTAAAAGCAGTAATTTAAAGTGGGTTTATCAGATGTAGTTTGTAATAGTTACATCATTATTTTCAGTAAACCTTAATGGACTTTTACTAATGAAGTTGGAATGACCGGACTTTACAGATTGTTTCTAGAGAATGAGGTAGGATATGGGCTGAAGAAATTATTGTAATTTAAAAGATGGTGATAAATTGTTAAAGTTCACCATACTTTCTGGGGACAAGAGATAAGGTTTCTTTTTCTTTTCTTTTTTCTCCATCTGCACTTTTTATTTTTCTATTTTTTATTTTTCTATTTCGTATGTTTTGTAGTTGTATTAATTTTATCTGTATGATGTAATTCTTAATACAAATTATTATACTGTATATAAAAACTTACAAAAGAGTTGTAAAGTAAAATCCCTGGTACAATAAAACCAGGAGTGGGTTCTACTTACCTTTACTACCGGTTTGCAGCAGGGCCATGTGCCCGTGCTCTTCTGCGCATGCGCAGAAGCATTTTGGTGATGTCAGGGTCGGTGGGCGGGGCCTCCCGCCAGTTTTACCACCCATTCTATAGAATTGGTGTGAACCAGGGGCAACCCATCACTGAATAAAACCATTTTCTGGTAACTTCTAATTAATTATCTGTTTAGAGTTAGGATTAGGGTTAGGTTTAAGGCTAGTTACAAAATTATTTTCAGTGAAACACATTTTTAATCTTGTAAAGATTTTTCCCCTCACCTCATTCATATTAAAAATATCACCGAATGACATCTACAACTTCTTGAAATCTCTGGATATTTTTAGAGATTGCTAAATATTGAATGCTTACATGCTGTTTTGAAAATTCACAACAGGGGTTGCTCATTTCATCTTTGTTTTGAAATAATGTGACTCAGTCTCAACTTCCTCGAAGAACATGTGGAATATAGTGTCATTATTAGTCAGATTTTACATTTTATTATTCTTTTCAAGAAACATGAGCTGAGGATGACTGGCAGTTCATACTTCTTTGATATGAAAAGATAGTACCAGTGAGTTCTACATTTAAAAGTAGGTATTTGAAAATAGATATATAATTTGAGGTTGGGCTTTAGCATAACAAAACAGAAATGTGTATTTAAATTGATGGATTTACACATTTTTTCAAGTTCATGAAAAAGCAGGACAATGAGCATGAAAATCTGACTAGATGGCAGATGACTGTTAATAGTTTCTGGGAGAGGAATCTTGTGCTGCTTTTATGGTCTTCATCTTAGCCCCCCCCCCCCCCAAAAAAAAAAGCTCACAGTCAGGCTATCTTGTTTTTTAATGTGGCCCTAATCTTTCTGTGGAGCCTATTTCCTTATCTGATCTACAAAATCAGCTCCACCTCTAACATGCATTTCTTAGGGAACATTAACAAGAAAATGGTAGTAGCTCAAATTCAGAGCATCTTAGAGGAATCAAATTATATGAATTTGCTAGTCAAGATTCATAACCTGATTAAGATAGTTTTTAAAAAGTGCATCAAAGAAAAAAAATATCTATATCTATATCTATATCTATATCTATATCTATATCTATCTATATCATCTATACAGTATCTATCTATCTATCTATCTATCTATCTATCTATCTATCTATCTATC
>WNWU01000017.1:3233996-3266820 GCA_012654045.1 Ptyas mucosa | reverse complement strand
ATTCTATTCTATTCTATTCTATTCTATTCTATTCTATTCTATTCTATTCTATTCTATTCTATTCTATTCTATTCTGTCTGTCATCTATCATCAGTCTATCATCATACAGTCAAGAGACTCTTTTGTCTCTTGACTCTTTCAGGTTTTTTTTAATCCTTTTACATTTCTATATCATTTATGTTTATCCTTGTAATATTCTTAGATTTTTCTGATTAAAACTACTGTAGCCTCCACTCTTTCAAGTGTGATTTTAATTTATTCTGGTAGTGAGTTGTACAGTGTTGTGAGTTCAGTGCATTTTATTCTCGATTATTATTATTATTATTTTTACAGTATCCTGGCAAGGCTTTTCTTTTGGCAAGATGGTAATTTTTTTAAAAAAAATGTTTGAGGTAAAATAAAGAAACAATAAGTTTTCCTGATTCCAATAAAAAAATATGAAGTACGTTCTCTTTTGTATTTAATGTGCTTGTTTTTCCTTAAAATTTCTTCTGTTTTTCTCTATTTTGTTTTAACAGTTTATTTCAGTGAAAGGACTGTCATGTAAACAATGGTACAAGTAGAAGGACTGTTATTGCTCAAAAACTTATCATTGAGTGCAGCCTGGGGGCAGCAAATTGCCTGAGTATATCCTAAAGTTGGATTATAAAAATACATGTAACAAAACATCATTCTCCGTGGTGATGTATAACATCTCAATTGCAATTTATCTTTATTGCATCACTGCATTTTCCCCCTGCATGTAAGTTTTTTTTTTGTAGCTATACCCCACAATAGTCTGTTCTTCAATATTGTTATTCAAATCAAAGGTTTACAGTTTCTTTAAGAAGACCAAAGAATCAAAATGAAGCCAAGATGTTAAATATGTGAGAAGTAAAAGCAAAATGGCTGTATCTGCATACTGCAGAGTTAATGAAAGGTGACTTATTTATAATTTTTTGATGATCAAGTAGCTGACTAGCTAGAGAGAGGGGAAGCCAAGGTTGTAGAGTGACAATAAGGAACAGTAGAAACAAAATTTTACCCTTGTTTTCTTTTTTGGGTGCAAAGGAAAACTGTTAGTGGGAGTGGGAGTCCCTGTGCTATCGTGGTTCACTTCCTTCCTCTGCGGCTGCTCTCAGTCAGTGTTGAGAGGAGGAGAGCAGAGGTGGGTTTCAGCAGGTTCTGACCTGAAGAACTGGTAGCAGAAATTTTGAGTAGTTCGGAGAACCGGTAGTAAAAATTCTGACTGGCCCTGCCCCCATCTATTCTCTGCCTCCCGAGTCCCAGCTGATTGGGAGGAAATGGGGATTTTGCAGTAATCTTCCCCTGGAGTGGGGAGGGAATGGAGATTTTTTTTAAAAAAATTGATTTATATGCCACCCTTCTCTGAAGACTCAGGGTGGCTTACAATGTGTTAAGCAATAGCCTTCATCCTTTTGTATATATTTATAAAAAGTCAGCTTATTGCCCCCACAATCTGGGTCCTCATTTTACCTATCTTTGAAAGGATGGAAGGCTGAGTCAACCTTGAGCCTGGTGGGATTTGAACTTGCAGTAATTGCAGGCAGCTGATGTTAATAACAGTGCTTTAGTTTGCTGCGCCACCAGGGCTCTTTTTTTACATTTTTATATTTTACTGTATCCTTCCCCTGCTGTGCCTACCAAGCCACGCCCACGCCCACCAAGCCACGCCCACAGAACTGGTAGAAAAAAATTTGAAACCCACCACTGGAGGGGAGAGATCCAGCCCTCACCCACTACTTTGCGGGATGCTTGGTATTCTCTCCACTCCTGTTCAACATTTATATGAAGCCACTGGGTGAGATCATCCATCACCATCGACTGAGGTATCATCAATATGCTGTATATCTCAGCCTGCGGTGAGTGAAGCGATGCCGGGTTCCTCCCTCTCGCAGTGCCTGGATGCTGTTAGGGGCTGGATGGGGAGCAATGGGTTGAAACTAAACCCTGGCAAGACTGAGTGGCTCTGGGTTTGGAGTTCTTTGGCCCACGGAGAAGTGCCACCTTTGGTCTTGGATGGGGTGGCACTACCCCAAACAGACTCTGTGCATAATCTGGGAGTTCTCCTGGACTCACAACTCCCGCTGAAAGAGCAGGTGGTGGTCATAGCCAGGAGGGCCTTTGCGCAACTGCGGGTTTTGCACCAGTTATGCCCTTTCCTAGACCAACAATTCCTACTCATGGTCACTCATGCCCTAGTAACTTCCTGTCTTGACTATTGCAATGCGCTCCACATGGGGCTGCACATCGAGAAGCTCCAGTTGATGCAAAATGCAGTGGCCTGCATAGTTTTGTACAGACCTTGTGTACACATGTATCCCCTCTCCTGCGGAAGCTTCATTGGTTGCCGATTTGCTTCCGGGTGCAATTCAAGGTGCTGATTGTCACCTTTAAAGCCCTTCATGGCTTGGGACCAGATTATCTGAGGGACTGTCTCTTGCTGATCACATCTACCAGAACCCATCAGAATGGGGAGGCAGGGAATACTGTGGCTCCCATCCCCTGGGGGGGGGGGGGCAGAAGAAGGGCCTTCTCCATGGTGTTCCCTCTCTCTGGAACATCATTCTCCCAGAGATTGGAATGGCCCCCACTCTAACATTCTTCTGGAAGGCGCTGAAGACCTAGTTCTGCCAACGGGCCTGGGGAACGCATAGCAGGATGGAGCCTATTAAATGGCTCATGTGATGCGTTGCCACCAGGGTGGGGGGTAGGGGGTTATTTTATTATATTATTTTATTATATGATCTCTCTTTTATTAGTTTTATTGTTTTTTACATGAGGTTTTTATATTCTTGTAAGTCACCTTTTTTTTTAATTTGATTTATATGCCGCCCTTCTCCGGAGACTCAGGGCAGCTTACAATGTGTTAAGCAATAGCCTTCATACTTTTGTATATTTATACAAAGTCAGCTTATTGCCCCCACAAACTGGGTCCTCATTTAACCTACCTTAGAAAGGATGGAAGGCTGAGTCAACCTTGAGCCTGGTGAGATTCGAACTTACAGTAATTGCAGACAGCTGGTTTTAATCACTATGCTTTTTTTTTTTAGTCTGCTGAGCTAAACCAGGCTAAACCAGACCTTGAGTCGCCATGTGTGAATAGCTGGCAATATAAATTTCCTTAAATAAAAATAAATAAATAAATAAATAAATAAATAAATAAATAAATAGGAAAAACTGGGCTTTGCTCCCCCTTTTTTGTGGGGACATCATATAAATGTTTATCAAAATAATTTATATACATCACTTATTTGTTTGATTATACAGTATGTCATCAGGACTGGGATGACTTTTGCTAACTGTGATGACCCGGGGCATGGCACAGAGGTAACACAGGCAGCTGGCAGTTCAAACTGTCCCTTTATTGCTTCAAATTTCCCCCAATGCTTTCACGTTTCTGGCAAGTCCCAGAGCAAAGTGATCACACACACACATAAACACACACACACACACCTCAAGCAGCCTCTAGCTGCAAATAGTCCAGCCCAACACTGTGAACACGGCTGCAAAGCAAGAAATCCAACAGGGCAAATCGAGGAGTTCAGGAAGCGAAGAAGCAAGGCAAGTAATCCAGAAATACAGAAAGAATGCAAGGAATCCAAGAAAGTTCAAACGTCGGTACTCAACACTTCATGAATTCAGCATTTGTTCCTTTCAAATGCCCCTCCCCACAGTGTCTCCTTAAATCTCAGTCCCCAGGTGTGCCTTGTGAAGAGGGGCAGGGCACTCTTCTCCCAAGTAGTCATGTCAGTCTGCATTGTTCTCGTCTTCTCTCCACTATCTGTGCTCGAGGATCAGGAGGGGGTGGTCCTTGCTCATTGCCTGAGCTCTATCTCTCATGTTTATTGCTTAGCCTCTCTTGGTCATGCTGCCTCCCTTCCTCCCTGCCTACAAGCCATCCCAATCCTGAAAGGCCCTGGTCTGACTGGGCCAGGTCTTCCCAATTTTCCTCCCAAGCCAACAAAGCCATCCCCTTGATCTCCGTAGGCTCCAGTTCTGACTCCAACAGGAGCATGACACTAACAGAGTACAGTAGTCATTATATCTGCCTTGTATGTTGTCTGCTTATTCCTCCCTAGAAATGTTCTCCCCAATCATGATGAAGCAGCATAGCAGAACTTGAAGGGGATTACTTAATTTAAATACTGTAAACAAAATGTGCATATTATTTCATCAAAGAATAATAATATAACAAGCAACTATTCATGGATAAAAAGGGATGGATGTTTTTATATTATAGGTGGCTAACGTTTTGGCGATCGATGGCTGAACTTAATATTTTGAAGGAGCTGAGGATGACAAAAGGCTGGAAATTACACCATTTGTAAATAGGGTTATATGTGAAAATATTACATGGGAAAAAGATTATTTTAAGAAATGTGCTATACTCATTCACTGATTTGAATTACATTTTTTAGGTGTCATCATGATCCAAGACTGAGATCCTGATGAAGTTGCTCCAGTTGGAATGTCAAACTCAAGAGACACCAAGTCAGGAATCACCAAAAGCTAATCAAATATAGGCACCATCAGAACATCTGGAGAAGTCAGATGATGATGTATGGCTTCCAAGCACTTGGACTCAGGAGTAGAGCAGAGAGCAGAACAATCATGCTCAGTGAGATTCCTTGCCAAGCAAGGAGTAACTCACTTAATTAAAATTAAAGACAGCTGGCTGAAACCTGATGTAAGTGGAAGCCCCAACCTGTGTTTCCCTGTTGGGAACAAAACTGATGTGTTGTTCCTATAAATTTTGCTTATATCCTAAAATTCTGACATTTGTACAGGCTGATGAACCTGACTTGGCTCTCTGAAGTTTGGATTGGATTTGGACTTCTGTGCATTCCTTCTGAAAGCAAAACTATCCATGCAAGCTTTCTTTCTTGGAGATTCTGTTAAACAAAATGTTGATTTTCTATTCAACCTTGAGTAAATTGCTATTTTCACTTAGCAAGTGTGTGTGAGAGAGTTTGAAACCTGAAACAGGAGAGGCACACCCCATCCCAGAAGGGGACTCTTCTGCCGCAATTGTGATAGGAATAAGTTCTGTGCCTTTAGCTGACGTAGGATGAACCTCAAAATGTTTGTCTAAGCCTTAATGATTCTGAGGTGCATCACACTTATTTGTAATAGTCAGAGTTATTTACAAAGTCCAGTCTACATTTGTACATTTGGATGCTTTTCTTGGTGTAGGAAGAATGATAATAATGTAGAATATAAGATGAATTTCAAAAAATGACCATTTATTCATTCTTCAGTTATTTCCTTTTAGCTATTATATTTTAGCCTTTTATTAAACATCTGCCAGGAAATAGCATTTAATATTTATTCAGTAAGGTCTTAAAATATCTATGGAGAAAGAAGAAAGAGAATGTGTGAAAGGGAAAAATAAAATGTGCTCCATAAATTATGAAACTTCTCAGTCTCATTAAATGATTGATCAAGAAAAATGCTGAATCTTCATAAAATTCTGAGGTTGAAGATTTGTCCTTTGTCTTTTTCTAGCTTAACAAGGGGGAGGACAGAGAGACTTAAAAAATGCATGCTTGGGCAAGCAGCCATCCTTGTCTTCTAGGTAACTTCTATTTTTACTCAATGTTCACAGAGTACATATTTTAGGAAGAGACACCTGGCTCTAATCAGACAGAACTTATTGCCATTGGTTGGTTTTGTCTTGGAAGTTTAAATCCCTACCATGTCTTAAAAATCTCCTTCAAACAAAAGTTTAGTTTTCAGGGACTTCATGGACATATCCATATGATTTACTTGGCAACAACACCAAATGAATTTGCCACTATTTCTTTTAGAACAGGGGTCTCCAACCTTGGTAACTTTAAGACTTGCAGACTTCAACTCCCAGAATTCTGGGAGTTGAAGTCTGCAAGTCTTAAAGTTGCCAAGGTTGGAGACCCCTGTTTTAGAATATGTGCATGCATGTGTGTGTGTGCATATCTCTGTGTGTAGATATACTTGGTCTTAGCCTTCCTTAGGATCTGTGCCCAGGTGAGGTCAGCCAAATGTTGCTACCTGCTGGGATTTATTTTGATGTAACATTTTTAAAAAGGGGGCGGGAAGAGGTTATTATGAAAAATGATTTCTCTCCCCCCACACCCACCCCCCAATATCTAAAACATAGCAAATCACAATGGGGAATAACAGCTGTGGTGCCCTTAAAACTCTGGTATTTATATCCCCAGAGCATTCCACTCATTGGATTCCTAAATTCTTTATTTGACCAGAGTCTTAGTCCTCTTACTTTGAATTGAATCTGCTCATTTCATTTGGAATTATTGCTTGGCTCTTGTTTCAATGGTTGCTATTTTAGATCGTTTCTTTTTTCATGTTGTTTTATTATCTGATGGTTAGAAATTGCTTGATAATGGTTATGCAATAACACTTTACACGTAGTCCTCAGCTTTTGAGCCCAACACTTCTGATGCTAAGCAAATTCATTTAAGTTATTTTTGCCCCATTTTACGACCTTTCTTGCCACAGATGTTAAGTGAATCACTGCAATTGTTAATAACATGGTTGTTGAGTGAACCTGGTGTCTCCATTGACTTTGCTTGTCGGAAGATTGCAAAAGATGATCATGTGACCCTGGGACACTGCAAATACGAGTCAATTGCCAAGCATTCAAATGTTGATCATGTGACCATGGGGATGCTGCAATGGTTGTAAGTGTGTGAAGAAACAGTCATAAGTCATTTTTTCCAGTGCCATTGTAACTTTGAAAGATCACTAAATGAACTTTTGTAACTTGAGGACTACCTGTATTTATACATTTATTAAGTTTATTATTTATATCCTGCTTATATTTTACAAATAACTCAAGGCAGTGAACATATCCAGCAGACCTTCCTCATCCGCTTTTCTCTACAACAACAACCCTGTGAGGTAGATTTTGCTGAGAGAGAGTGATTGGCCCAAGGTCTCCCAGCTGGCTTTCATGGTTAAGGCAGAACTTGAACTCACAGTCTCCTGCTTTCTATATGCTACCCATCAAGCGACTTTGAAAAACTCTCATTTTATATCAAAGTTATACCATATGATCCTCTGTCTCCTTATCAAGCAACTGTAATTCAAATATTACAAGCAAATCCTGTCATGCATATTTCAGAGGAGACCATAATGTACTGATCTGGAGTTTTCTTGTAGCTCACAGGTATTGTGCCTATCCCTTTTAATTCTAATCTTCCAGGCATTCTCTCACGAACTAGCCTTAGCAATAGCACAGACTTCACACTGCTTTACAGCTCTCTCTAAGCAGTTTACAGAGTCAGCCTATTGCCCCCAACAATCTGGGTCCTCATTTTACCCATCTCGGAAGGATGGAAGGCTTGAGCCGGTGAGATTTGAACTGCCGAACTGCAGCTAGCAGTCAGCTGAAGTAGCCTGAAGTGCTGCACTCTAACCACTTTGCTATTATGGCTCCTTGCAAAGCATTTTAAGAAATAGTATGCTTTATTGATTACTGGTATCCATGAAAATGTAGCTTTTATCGAATGTTCATATTAGCATGGCCAAGCATCCCATTCAAAAGGGCCAGGAATTCTTATTAGTATGTCAACTATTCACTTCTTTATGTAGAGTTGTGGTCAAGGAAAAGGGGATATTTCATGGAAGCGAAAGTCTTCCAGAGTAACAACATAAGCTGCTCTTCTACAACCACTCCTCTAGGGAATGAAGTTCCTCTTGATAGTTAAGCACACTGAACGGTGCCACAGTGTTAAACAGGTACCTAGAGTCAACGTGGCTGCTTCTGTTAACTGAAATACATAGAATATAATCTTTCAATGTCTTCTCATGAGCTAACTATACTACTGATAGAAAATGTTTTGCTATGCATTACAGTAGAGAGAAAATCAATATAGTATTATGATTGCAGTGTTAGTGGGTATACGATGCTTTCAAAATTCTAAGAGGAATAAATTCTCTTTAGCGGGATACCCCTTGGATACTCATATTTCTTATTTATTCATCTGTCAAATTTAGAGACTGCCCATCTCACTCTCAGAGTGATTCTGCACAGTGTACAATTAAAAACAAAAATTATAAAAACATGAAATTGGCTTTTTTCCCCCCCTCTGCATTTCTTCAAGCCTTTCCAGTGACTTGAGATGAAGATTACCAATTTACTGCATCTGAATGTGCATGTCTTTGGGGTGAAAGCTATGCTTTGTTTTTATTGGAGAGGATCTGCTGCAAAATATAAAATAGATATGTTCAAGTTTCCCAAGGCTTTCAAGGGTTTAACATGTTCCTTTTATGCCAAATCAGCATTTGTTGCAAAGTAATGGGCTGCTCCATGTGTCATATCTATGTACCATATGGACAGATTTTATTTGGAGGAATAGCTTGAGAAAGGTACATCTTCCCATCTTCTCAATCATTCTAGGTACCTTTGGCTCTTCGACAGTAATTGCTGAGGGCCCTTCCCGTTGCTTCTTGGCAGCTTCTAAGCACTTATAGGTTTCCTAAAATGTATTGTGATATGGATGATCCACTGCTTACAGAAGAAAAATAGCTCTCATGTAATGGAATATTTGGATGACCTTTAGGAATGAGGTGAAGAGATACTCCCTGGGAGAAACATCTAATAAGAGAGGCAGGAGCCTCCATGGCTTAATGGTCAGAGAAAGAAAATTTGGAAAGACCTGCTCTAATAGATCAAGCAGTTAAAAGTGGTGGTGGGAACTTCATAGTTTCAGACTCACAGTTTCTATTAATGTAGCCTTACAAAAAAAGTAGCATTAGTTCATCTAGTTGTGTTTTCTGGAACACAACTAGTTACCTGGAAGAGCGGGCACTCATAAACCAGTGGTGAAATCCTTCGCGGTTTGCCGCCTGAGCATGTGTGGTGTATGCCAAACACGTGCTGCGTGTGCGCATGTGCACTGCACACCAACACATGCTGTGCACATGCACATGCACAGTGTGAGCCAAATGCATGCTGGGTCCGCATGCCCAGTGCGCACCAAACGCATGCTGCACGAGCATGTGACGTGCACGCCAAACGCATGCTTCACGTGGAAAAAGGAGGCTTAAGAAGTTAAGTAGAGCAGCGAGGGGGGAACAGCTGTGCCGCGCGATTTAGATTTGCTAGAAAGCAGGATTTACTGTTTTCTAGCAAATATAAATCATGTGGCACAGCTGATTGTTGGAAATACCCGTTTGGATGAACTGGTAGCTTTTTTTTACTACCCGTTTGCCTAAACCACTGCAAACCCGTAGCATTTCACCCCTGTCATGAACATTGCTAAAAATAGCTGCCTCAGTAGGAAGAGAGCACAGCTAAGTGGCAATGCATATGATTTTGACACCAAAATTCCTAGGTTCAACCTATCCGTCCGTCCGTCTGTCCATCCATCCATCCATCCATGCATGACCTGTACTTCATCCATACAATTACTGCATGATAAAATGATCACAGAACAATAAATATAATTCAGTTAATTAAAAATCAATAAGACATACTATCATTTCCATTTAAAAGAGCCGTATTAGTGTAGGACCTATGCCCCAAACCCCAGAGAACTGATGACAATGAGAGTACCCCACACTTAGCTACATGGCCAGTGAATCTCAACAGGCATTAGATGTTTACTGAAATAAGCTTTCATGACTGATTTTTGTTGTTGTTGTTGTCTTGGGAATTATTCACAGGGATCAGCTGAACACTGATCATTTTGAAGCAATCTTCAAAAAAGAACCTTGGGACAAGATCCTAATTACAGAAAACAATTTCTGTTCTGGATCTCTCTTGCTGTTCAAAGTCAAACTTTGAATATAAGCAATACCTTACTGGGCCAATTAATTCATTAATTGCTGTAATGCACATGTTCAGATCATGCCTCACTGATCAATAATTATATTGGGCTGTGCATTATCTGTATAAATCACTGTATTGTAGCTAACTCAAAGAACATGTGACTTTGAAAAAAACCTATATATTCAGTGTTCTCCTTTACTTGCTCTTCTTTATATATAAAGAACATTTATAATAAAGACCATTTGCATGGAAACTCTATTTGCTTCCCTTTTCAAGAATGCTTCAACAGCTTATTTCTAGCCTAAACCCACAATGCTTTGCCTTTACTGGAATTATCAGTATCATAACATTCATAATAAAATTATTTTCAATTTTTCTAAACAAAATCAGTTTTATATTTCTATATATTATAAAGCAAAAAAGATGAGAGACTGCAGATTATGCTTACCCCATGCAAACACATATTTTACATTTTTTGTTGTTCTGCTGGAGATAAATTGCTTGAAAATTATTATACTATAAAATGTAAGAAAGGAGTAAGACAGATTCGATATATTTTTATCTCACACAAAGACATGAAGCAGATTGTGCATAATACCTTCTGTTACACTGATATATATTTTGCATAGCAGAATCTGGAATACACACATACACAATCACACTAGGTATATTTTGGTAAACAGAACCATTTTAAGTCCTTTAATATCTGTGCTTGTATCCCAAATCTCTGTGAAATTCTATGAAAATGTGGCTGCCTTAAGATGTTTTGCTTTTTAGGCAAAATGGAAAATGTCTAGCTTCCCACATGTGTAACAAGGGCTGAAATCTGGGCTGACAACTCTGGATGACCAGTGAGATAACAGCTTTTATTTGTTTTTTTTCATTGTCATCTAGATTATTGCAATTCGTATATGGATGTGGTAGTATGTGTGGATTTAGGCCAAGTAACTGGAGTAGCCAATAGGAAGAATAGTTTGATGGTTGACGTACAATAATGAGCCGTGATGGCATGATGGTTAGAATGCAGTACTGCAAGCCACTTCTGCTGACTGCTGGTTGCAATTCGGCAGTTCAATTCTCACCGGCTCAAAGTTGACTCAGCCTTCCATCCTTCTGAGGTCAGTAAAATGAAGACCCAGATTGTTGGGGGCAATATGCTGACTCTGAAAACCACTTAGAGAGTGCTATAAAGCCCTGTGAAGTGGTATATAAGTCTAAGTGCTAGTGCGATATAGAGACTTGATTCCAAAAATACTCAACACAGTAATATGGAAGGACATATAGAATTATGTTTTTTAAAGCAAAACACTTTAAATAAGTCTGGAATGAGTCATGGCAACTGAACTTCTTTTCAAAAAGAAGTCCAATTGCCATGATTCAATTCTCAGACAAGTCTACCTGGATGACTGAACATCTTCATTGAGAAAAGCTTTTGCCTAAAAATGAAATTTAGAAATTGTAAAAAAAAAAAAAAAGCATTTGATTCTATGTCTCTTCAGTGTCTGGATAACTACAAGTGTCTTTACAACCTACAGCATAACAGTGTGGACCACCAGAGTGGTGTAATAGTTAAGATATTAAACTAAAACTGATATAGGTTCATGTATACTCTTAGTCATACAAATTCACTAGCTGACTTTCTGGAATCACTATTTATCACACCAAATCTATTTCACAGAATTGTTGTTTATCTGTTACTGGCAATGTGTGTAAAGCTGGCAGTGTGTAGAGTACCTGATATTTTTTAGGCAAAGTATGAAACATCTGTGTTATTTTAATATGCTATATACTTTAATACGCTATATACTTTCCCTAGGCATATAATACCGAGACATTATGCAGACTGACAAGAACTATTTAGGCACAATACAAAAAGAATCCTGAAAAGGGTTAGGGTTACGGTTAGGGTTTAAAAGATGTATATGATAATGAAAGAAGAAATGCAAAATAAAGTGCAGGACTTTTCTCTTTAAACAAGAGAAAAAGGCCATTATTGACCTACTTGTTGCAAGAAGGAAGGCTAGAATCAGAGGTGGGTTTCAGCAGGTTCTGAACAGTTCTGAAGAACCCGTAGTGGAAATTTTTAGTAGTTCGGAGAACCGGTAGTAAAAATTCTGACTAGCCCCGCCCACATCTATTCTCTGCCTCCTGAGTCCCAGCTGATCGGGAGGAAATTGGGATTTTGCGGGTAACCTTCCCCTGGAGTGGGGAGGGAATGGAGATTTTACAGTATCTTCCCCTGCCACGCCCACCAAGCCACACCCACAGAATCGGTATTAAAAAAATTTGAAACCCACCACTGGCTAGAATGGCATTTTAGCAGGAGTATTTTATACTTTGCCTTTTTGGCATTGTAAAGAATGCCTAGGAATTGTGTGAAATATTAAACATTTCCATACTTTGTCATCCCATTTTTGGCATTCTACAGATTTCCTAGGCATTCTATAAAATGCCTACCTTTCACACATTGACTCTAACATATATCAAACAAACTGGATCCCTATGTAAGCTGCCTTGAGCTCTTGGAGAAAAGATAGTGGAATATAAATAGGTTAAATCAACATCACTGCCACCACCATCCTCATTCATACAGAGTTTATAATTTGGCCTAAAAATTTGGAGCTGGAACAGATGGAATCTAGTATAGATTGTTCTTCCATGCTCACTCTTAAATTATTTCTTGATATTCAGAGAAAGGCTGTGTCATTTAAAGGAAAATTGTAGAACTCATAGATGGAAGATTTAAGAATCTGGGGGGGATGGGGGTAAGCATTATTTATTTATCTGCATACTTTCAGTCTGGACAGTAGTAGCTGTCTATAACTTTAACACTAAATCTTTATCACTTCAACCACAGAAACCTATTTCTCATTCTTGACTTCAACTCAGGGGTGAAATGCTCCTGGTTCAGACCGGATGGCCCAATCCGGTAGCAATGGTGGCGGATGGTTCAGAGAACTGGTAGCAAACATCCCTGCCCCCCACTCCCCATGCCCAGCTGAGCTGCACAATCATCAGAGGCTTTTTTTATTTTTAAAAGCATTTTTTTTACAATCTCTTCGGCTGAAAAAATGCTTTTAAAAGTAAAAAAAAAGCCTCTGATGATTGCGCAGCTCAGCTGGGATCATCAGAGGCTTTTAAAAGCGTTTTTTCTACAACCTCTTTGGCCGAAGAGGTTGTAGAAAAAATGTTTTTAAAAGAAATAAAAAGCTTCTGCTGTTCAGGAAACCCAGCTGGGATCGTCAGAACCTTTCAAAAGAAAAAAAAAACCTCTGCTGAGCAGGCAACTCAGCTGGGATCGTCAGTGCCTTTTAAAAGCATTTTTTCTACAACCTCTTGGCTGAAGAGGTTGTAGAAAAAATGCTTTTAAAAGCCTCTGACAATCCCAGCTGAGTTGCCTGATCGGCAGAGGCTTTTAAAAGCATTTTTTTACAACCTCTTCAGCCAAAGAGGTTGTAGGAAAAGATGTTTTTAAAAGAAAAAAAGCCTCTGCTGATCAGACAACTCAGCTGGGATCGTCAGAGCCTTTTAAAAGCATTTTTTCTACAACCTCTTCGGCTGTATAGGTTGTACAAAAATGTTTTTAAAAGTAAAAAAAAAAAGTTGGCCACACTCACCCAGTCACATTACCCCCCACCAAACCATGCCCACAGAACCGGTACTAACAAATTTTACATTTCACCACTGCTTCAACTCATCCTTTTTCAACTGATCAACTACTTCCTCTCTATTGTTCTTATTTTTTTAAACTCTTAAGATCCAGGAGGATATATATTACCTGCCTTATAGTTATATAGATATATATATACTTTGGCATCAAGTTTAACTTTTCTTGATTTATGGTTAGGCTTATCATAGATGCTCCATCATATCGTAGTCCTCTGAATGCCACTCATAACTTATTGTTGTCTGTTATTCTATATAAAGCTACATTTTGTCAATCACTGCTCAGTTAGATGAATTGATTTAAAACTTTTCAAATAAAAAGTGGCTCTGCGTTAAATGGGAAGCTTGATTTTTTTTTAAAAAAAAATCTAGCTGTATTTAATTCAAGGACTTTTTCTGAATGGCAGCCTTCATCTTAGGGTAGATATTTTCTCTTCACTCTCATACAGAAAGAATGTTTTTCCCCTCTAAGATAATAAAACAAAGCTGCTTTTTATGTTCAGAAGTAAGTTATTCATTATTCATCAATCAATTCTGAAATTTATATTACTTGCTGTGATGTTTGTCTAAAACCATTCAATTAATCAATGTAAGTTTCAATCCAATAATAACTGGGAAAGCATCTTGGAGGTCATTTAAGGGAGGGCATCTTTTTTCCCCCTTCATAAATTGGGGTCCATTTATACTAATCTGGGATTTCAGTAATGCTGTATCATTATAAATGCGACTACTGTAACTAGACTGTAAAAACCCTCTTGATTATTAGATGGTAACAAAGATTTAGAGCTTTCTTCCTCCTCATTGTGGTGCCATTAAGTAACCATCTGGAAGTTGAATGCATGTGTCCATTTATAGAAATCTTAGGTTTGTTACATTTAACATAACACTAATGTTATGTGTTTGTGCAACTCTTTTGCAGATGAGCTGTTTATCTTCCAGCTCAATTATACTATAGAGGAAAATATCCCCGAGAGCAGTTATGCAGCACTAATATTGGAACAAACTGTCTCAATCAAAGAGAACCCTCATTTTCATCCTACAGAAGTGGCCAAAATTGTGGAAACCTTTTGGGAAAAGTGTATTTTCTAAAACTAGCTAATAACAACATATTCTTTTGGAGTAGTACCATAAAATTATATATCAATGGAAAGATAATTTAATCAAGAATGTAATGCAATAACTTTTATGAAGGATTTGCTATTAGAACAGTATTTACAGTATAAAGAAGAAAAATGAAACATATTGAAAAAATGAGATATACAAAAATTATCACATCAGTTAATATTTAGTTGGGTAATCTTTAGCATGAATTACAACCTTACAATGTCTTCCCATGGAGTGAGCCAAGTCTTTTCCCAAAAGGTTTCCACAATTTTGGCCACTACTGTATCTGTTGTTTTCTTGGATCTCCCTTCTCTTAGGCCCACAAGATGTCATGGTACCTCACCACCATTTCTTTGCCCCCAATCTTGCTAAAAGAAACCTGGCAAGACCACAATGAACCTAGATATAGTGCTTGGGCAATAAGGGTGTTTTTAAACTCATCAGCTGGAGAGGGTATTGCTCAGTTCATCTCATTACTGAACGTTGTGAAGATGGCACTTCTGAGATGGTCTTTCTCCACCACCTTCACTTGCTTCTGGCTTGGGCAAGTGAACATGGCGGAAGTTAACCTCGTGGCTCTTCCTAATGCAGCCATAGAAAGTCCATCATTCTTGCACCTTTGTTATCAATGACTTAGGAGAAAAATAATAAAATGTTGTACTAAGGCAAATCATTGAAAACACAACCAGATCCATAAACTCCCATCACCCTAACATATTTGATTGTTTAACAAATTTAAATAGACTCTCACCTACCTT
The DNA here is from genome assembly GCA_012654045.1 of Ptyas mucosa. NCBI lineage: Eukaryota > Metazoa > Chordata > Lepidosauria > Squamata > Colubridae > Ptyas > Ptyas mucosa. Next base: position 3,251,517 of record WNWU01000017.1, on the reverse strand, counting down.
AGGGCAGTGGGAAGATGAAATATTATTATAGAAATCAGTTTAAAAACACACATTGAGACACTACAAGGCATAACTTCTCAATATACCTCACATATCAGGTACCAGTGACATGCCTATATAAAAAGGGGGAATACAGATATTATGAAACTGAGTCATTCATTTCTTCTGCAGCATTGTCTCCTTTTCTGTCAACTTAGTATGATTCCCATCAGTTTGCTTCAGTATTTTCCCCCCATTGTCATTTATCTGAGAATGGACCATCATTTTTTTAGAGTTGCTTTAATTTTGACTCCTGTTCTGAACAAGGGGTACAATTTGACAATCAATGACTCCTTACGAATGGCGTGTGTATGACGTTCATACAAATGCTACGACTTACAACATGTGAGCTGTAGGAACACAAATTTATAAGGATACATATTTGCTTGTGTGTGTTTATGTGTGATAACATTCTGCAAATAATATTGTCATGACCCTGTTTGCCGAGGCAGATGCAGGCTTTGATATTGCTCTGCTAATTCCACAAAAAATGGCCCTACAATGGCTGGTAAAGCTCCACTTCAAACTTCCCTGACTCACAGTCCCACTAAGAAAAGCCAATAATCACCAGAGCTGATTTGCATAGGCAGAAAGGAAATTCAAAACCAAGGTGCAAGTCCACAGGGCAAGATCCGTAAGTCATACACAAGATTCAGGGTCCACAAGGCAAGGTTAAGAGTCCACAGTAAGGGTTGAAGTCCACAGGCAGAAAAATGATTCAAAGCAGGGCATGAAAGTGCATGCCAAAGCAAAACAATTGTTATGGACAAAGACACTCTTCCTTGGCCTCTGCTTAAGTCAACCCAAGCCAGGTGTTCCTTGTGAGGAGGGGTGGGGTGACCTTCTCCCAGATAGCCTTGCAGACAGGGGTGAAATGCTCCCGGTTCGGACCGGATCACCTAATCTGGTAGCGATGGTGGTGGGTGGTTCAGAGAACCGGTAGCAAAAATCCCTGCGCCCCCACCCCCACCCCATGCCCACCTGAGCTGCACGATCAAAAACTTTTAAAAGCATTTTTTCTACAACCTCTTCCGATGAAAAAATGCTTTTAAAAGTAAAAAAAAAAGGCTCTGATGATCGCGCGGCTCAGCTGGGATCATCAGAGGCTTTTCAAAGCATTTTTTTCTGCAACCTCTTGGCCAAAGAGGGTAAAAAAAATGCTTTGAAAAGTCTTTGATGATCCTAGTTGAGTTGCCTGATCGACATAGAGGTATTTTTTAAAAAATACATCTTTGCCCAACCAGCAACTCAGCTGGGATCATCAGAGAGGCTTTTTAAAAAATACCTCTTTGCCAATCAGGCAACTCAGCTGGGATCATCAGAGAGGTATTTTTTAAAAAGCCTCTCTGACGATCCCAGCTGAGTTGCCTGATCTCAGAGGCTTTTCAAAGCATTAGAAAAAATGCTTTGAAAAGTTAAAAAAAAATGTTGGCCACGCCCACCCAATCAATCAACCCCCCTCCCCACCAAGCCACCTCCCCAGAACCAGTAGTAACAAATTTTACATTTCACCCCTGCTTGCCTCCTTTGAGCTTGCTTCCACTACACTCTGTGTCCTTGGATCAAGTGGGAGAGGCAGGTGTTCCTCATCAGAGGGGATCTGCTGCCTCTCGACACCACGGCCTGTCTGCAGCCGATTTCCCCCCATGTCTGTGAGGTCAGGCAGCTCCCCAACCAGTCGACCACTTTTCCCAATGCCTGAGGAGCCTAGGACAGCATCAATCTTGGTTCCAACTTCTCCTCCAAACTGGGATCCGATGGGGCCATGACAAATATTTTGCCCTTTGCAAAGTATAGTAGTAGTGGCTCTGGACACTACTAGAGAACAGTTCAGTCTGGGAAATAATAATTACTTTTAAATTCATTGTAATAGAAAGACTGCATTTTTCCACCTGCAGAAGAGCTGAGACAACTTCAAAATTCTCACCGGCATGTCCTTCTTATAATGATGTTTGTACCTATTCAAGCAAAACCACAGCAACTATAACAACAATAAATGTGAAACACAGAAAGATCAAATTTAACTCTGGGTTAGTGTTTATTTCCCCCCTCTATTCTGCAGATTTAGCATTATTTCTGGATTGTAACTGCGCCTATTGATTGTAAGTCTCTGAATTTCTTTGGATTTATTTGCTAGATAATGTGGTTAGGACCCAGAGTGCACATATATCTCCTGTCTGACAACACTGAACCTGAATACACTAATATAATTCCAGATTGAGTCACTAGCAGGAAATAATTTCTCCTTCAAACAGTTTTCAGTATTTCTAATGAGCTGAAAATTAGCTGCCAATTTCTTATGCATTGTCCAGTCATTGGAAAACTTTGGTACATGATATTAAAGGGCTCAAGCAGTTTAATTATTTGGAATAAAATATTGGTCAAAGGGTCTTCAGTGTTGCCATATATGCAGTCTATTCTATTATCTTCCATTTTAACTGTACTAAAATACCATAGATCACATGCTTTACTAAGCAAAGTAAAGCATTTGCTTGTATGGAAAATGCAAGATTAAAAAGGCTGTTGAAATCATTGAGGAAGTTTACCAAGGATATTCCTCCATGTTAAAAGGATATTCCTCCATGTTAAAAAAAAAATCTAATAGCACGAAGTGGAGGCTGAAAATCGATTTATACAGTTTTAGTCTTGTCAAGTTTTATGAACTCAGTTATAATGTTTTGTAAGTCATGATTTAAGGCAAAAGTGCGCAACCTAATTTCCACAATCTACCTATGGCCCAAAGAGACTTTCTAAAACTTGTCACCAAAAATTGTGACACATTTAAATAATTGCATGGCCAGGAAGTCATGTTATTTATTTTTAATCATCTTAATGTTTGTTCCATCCTAGTTTAGAGGTTGTCGTTGGCCTGAAAAAATTTGCCCATCCATGATTTATAGTTTAATGAGAAGTACAAACACAGCCAATTTATTCTTCAAATTATGGTGAAATGAACCATGGTATGGTGATGGGGTGGGGTTGAATCCAGCCAACATTCATATGCAGAGGTGGTTTCAGCAGGTTCTGACCAGTTCTGGAGAACCGGTAGTGGAAATTTTGAGTAGTTCGGAGAACCGGTAAATACCACCTCTGACTGGCCCCGCCCCCCTCTATTCTCTGCCTCCTGAGTCCCAGCTGATTGAAAGGAAATGGGGATTTTGCAGTAACCTTCCCCTAGATTGGGGAGGGAATGGAGATTTTACAGTTACCTTTCCCTGCCATGCCCACCAAGCCACGCCAACAGAACCGGTAGTAAAAAAGTTTGAAACCCACCACTGTTCATATGGTATTAAGTCTTTTGTCATCCAATTATGTTTGCTCTTTGTCCATATCATCACAGCCAAGGACTCTTTTGAATTTCCAACCAAAGAAGAGCCACCATGAATATATTATGCTAAAATCTCAGTGTTTTTACAAAGACCCATCCATTTTCATTACAAACATGCTTTACTATTCAGAATAACTATTTTGTTCTATTTGTTTGCTACGTGCTATAATTTGTTTTCATTTTATTCTTTTAATTAAAACCAACCTAGAACTAAGGAGAAATTTCCGGACAGTTAGAACAATTAATCAGTGGAAAAAGCTTGCCTTGTTGGGGCACATCCAAGTTGTGGATGCCCCAACACTGGAAGTTTTTAAGAAGACTTGAGCAGGGGGTTGGACTAGAAGACCCCCAAGGTCCCTTCCAACTTTGTTATTCTGTTAATTGCAGAATGATGCAAGAATGACCACTAGATAAACACAGGTGAACTTTATATTATCCAAAAATAGAGCATTTCTATTAATGAGCAAAATCTGTATGCAATATTATGGAATAGTTAGGCTATTGAAATGAACAATTAATTGAAGTGCCTTGTTCATGACAATGAATTTACAGTTACCTAAACTGTCCTGCAATATGAAGCAATGGCAACCTGTCCGTGTTCAGGGAAAGCAGAGGTAAGTTCATGAATTTTGATACCTCAGTTACTCTCCAAACATGACCATCTGTGTCAGAGAGCGTCTATACCAATGGAAGCGTTCCATTGAATGATTTGCCATTTCAGGTAGTCATTCTTTAAACATTGATAGGGAGTGGAACTCCTAAAGCCTATTTTTTTTAATAAACCACTGAAGGAAGCTGATGGAAAGAATATTGGCTTTGACCTTCAATCGTCTCTATAAACCTGTGGACGTCTCCCTTACAAATATGAAACTCGTTTTCATCTTAAAATAAGGCTGTACAATTCAAAATCCCATTTACTATATATTGAGCACCTCTGAGAATGCTTAATAATGTTTAATTGCAGTCACCTTGCTTTAAGAGATGTAATTCAGAAGCTGAAACCTTAACTCACATGGCATTGCCTTACCCTATTATTATCACATAAAACCATGACTTCAGAGCAATCATTGTGGATTAAGGACTCATATGTTCTGCTTGGCTATATCCCAAGAATGTGGAATCTATCAAGGTATCAAGACTTGGGACTTTTTGTATAGAGAGGATGGCCTTAAGAATTCTTATACAACATAGGAAGGATAGATTTACTGTATATTATATTAGGGGTCATTGTTGACATTAGTTATTGGTCAACATTTGAATTAGAGTTCTTTTCATTCCTTCATGGATATTATTGTTCAAAGTTAGGGCATTGAAAAAAGTGACTTATGACCATTTTTCACACTTATGACTATTGTGTTGTGGCCCGCCGGTGGCCTGTGAAGCTGACAGCAGAGTTGGACAGTGAGGAGGTTGGGGAAGAACATGGGCCAGTCCTGGAGTCTGGGGAAGGCTCAGACAAGGGCTCTGCATCGGAGGCAGAGAAAGGGCCATCTGGGAGGTACGTGCTGCCTCTGGAGCCTCCAGAGTCTGACCTCAGCGAGGCAGAGGGGGAGCCTGTTCCCAGTGCACACATGCACAGAGCTGCCAGAAGGAAAGAACAGTTAAAACAAAAGGATGACTTGGGAGTAGGACTTGGAGATGATTGGCCCTTCCCATAAGACTTAAAAGAGGAGTAAAGGCACGTGGGCCTTTGCAGGAAGCAACATTGTTAATTCTGTTCAGTTTAAAGCCTGAAGCTCTCTTTGATTCTGGACTTTGTGTGGCTTTGTCAATTAGGTCTTTGGCAGCATGTCAAGGGAGATAAAGGTGGGTGATTATCAGCCTTATCCCGAAAGACTATACAACTATTTGGGACTCATCTGTAAATGAACAAAATTCACAGCTGTTGCAATAAAAGTGGTTTTTGGAACTACTCGTGTGCTTTACTGACTCAGGAAGTCTAGGTCAAAACATATTGCAGCATCCCCATGGTGACCAAAATTCAGACGCTTGGCAACCTGGTTCATATTTATCATGGTTGCCGTTTCCTGGGAGTAGGGGTCACATGATGACCTTTTGAGGACCTTCTGATAAGCACAGTCAATGGGGAAGCCAGATTCACTTAACAACAGTGTTACTAACTTAATGTCTGCAGCAGGGGTGGTCTTCACTTACCTTCCCTACCGGTTCTCAAATGTGCACGCACATGCGCAAAGCCTTCTGCACATGTGCAGAGCCTTGAAAACATGGAAAAATGGGACGTCATGACGTCTGCACGGGTGGGCAGGGCATCCCACAGTCACCCCTGCTGGTTTGCCTGAACTAGATAGAACCGGCTGAATGCCACCACTGATCTGCAGTGGTTGACTTAACAGCTGTGGCGAAGAAGGTCGTAAAATGGGGCAAAAACCCCTCACTTAACAAATGTCTCACTCAGCAACATAAATTTTGGGTCAATTGTGGTCGTAAGTCAAAGACTACCTGTAGAAAGAATCTGCAAGATGGTTCTTTCTTCTGGTGGAATACTACTGGAAGCTTCTTTAGAATGAAAGGAAGCATGTATGTACTGTATCTTTGCTAACATTTGCTGCTGTATACGTCAATCAGGCTGGAAAAAATTAATTGTACAGGAACAGTCTTTGAAACAGTGCTCAGAGTGTCTTAAATTATGCAATCCTGTACAGACATACTTTTTGTCAGCAGTCAAAATCAAACTATGATATAGTTGTTGGCAAAGAAAATAAAATAACTAGAAAAGAGCCAATGTAAGCTCTGGTTCAGCACCGTTTTAACCTGCTGTTTCAGTGCCATTTTTTCAAAAACGAACAGCAACAAGAAAAAGGCAAGTGTGGGGAACCAGCATGGTTTGAAGAAGTTATTAAACTACAAGTCCCGGCATTTCCCCAACTTCCTAACTATTTACTATACCACTGGGAATGATAGTTCAACAATGGCGAGACAATTGTAGGAACGATATATTGTCAACTCCAAATAGATTTCTATTACCTGAAAGGATTACCTTGCTACTTTCTGGGTGTTTTTTTTTTTTAGATTAGAACTCTTGATACATGGATTTTAATTTATAATATTAGGCTGCTTTTTTTTTACTATATATATATATATGTGTGTGTGCGTAATGTGTTCTTCTCTATTATAATTTGTTATTCTGTAGATGCAAATGTGACTTTGAAGTGTTTAATTGTAACTCATAATGTTCCGATTTTGCAAATCATTTTTCACGTACCATTAGAAAAGACAAGCAGGGACAAAAAAATGGAACTGGATGATCTCTTTGCATCTATGAGCAGTTTTAATCTCTGGGGTAAATGGGAAAGATAAATAAGGGGAAAGATCTACCTAGAAAATCCCAGGCTTTCTTTCTCACCTGGTCTATTGCTATTTGAATCTCTCTGCTCAGGGGACAAAATGAATTTTTTTCTGGGTATTTTAGCTTAGATATAAATTAGGTTTTTCTGTCATCAATGCATTTTTCACTAAATCTAGTTTTTACTTCAAATATGATGAATGTCTCTCAGCATTTACTGATAGATAAACTTGGCATTTTTATCCACCTATTTTTAATCCACCTTTTGCTATTGAGTCATTTACAAAGAACTGCAAAGACAGATGTTATTGATAGTAATAAAGGTATCATCACAGGATGTAGGCTCTTCTAAGAAAAGCTGCCTGTTGCAATTGACTGATAGTGATTTTGTCAATGCCAGTGGTGTTCAGCTGGTGTTCCATATTTTTACACCCATTGCCACTATTTTTGTGTTCTTTTGCCACAGTTGTTCTATTTCTATTTGCAGGTCTTTGTATTTTGTAATTTTCTTCTTCTATTCTGATGTCTGGAGGTATTGTCTATGGCACAGATGTTGATCGCGTCATGTGACGTATCGCAACGTATCATGATGTTTTTTGCCTTTGCGGAGCCGGAGTGGGTGTGACCTGCACATAACGCATCTGGCCCATGAGCCACCAGTTTGACACCCCTGGTCTATGGAAATTGTCAGTCATCCAGGTGATGATTGTCGTAAAGGTGCTTTTTCAAAAGGCAACTGGAGTTGGGTTTTTTCCCCCTGAGGAAGACATTTTGCTTGTCATCCAAGAAGCTTCTTCAATCTTCTTAGATGAGAAGCAAAACATTTTCCTCAAGGAAAGAAAAACAAAGTCTGGATGCCTTTTGAAAAAAGCACCTTTGAGGTGATCTTGAGGTATCGCTGCCACAGCCACTATCCAGACATTTTTGTCTTTCTAATCAACAATTGTGAAGTCTGAACAGCGGCGTATCTAATGATTGGAATTGCCCAGATGTTAATTGCCTTGATGGAATTTCTTCCACTGAGTTTGGAAGTTTAAGATCTTCTTTAGTCTCATGATGTATTCACTTCTAATCTTCTTCTTAACTCAGTTTGATGTTGCCAGCTTGAAAGTTGGCAAGTTATTTGCAGTGATTGTCTTTGACTTTATCCAGACACTTGATGTTATTTCCATAGGGCATCTTGCTTCTTCAAGTATTCCTAATCCTTTGTTTATGTTTTATTCCTTATATTCCTTATCATTGTTTATGTTCAGAAGCATGTATTCAAATAAGTGTTCCTGCCAAATAAAAATACCTAACAGGGCTGTAGTTAAATGAAAGCTAGGCACTTTTTCTAATTGTTCTGACCTAGGCTCCCTCAACAAGCAGGAGGCAGGAATTGATCCCGGCAAAACCTTTTTTATTTACACGACTGTGAATTACATTCATTCACAGTCAGTAAGGTTTGTCCAAACAGTTTTTCAAAGGAATATTTCTCAACACACCTTATCTCATTTAGCAAACTGCCACGTAATTTGTTTCCAACCACAGTACAAGGCAAAACTTGGAACAGAGTTGACCCTGCTTTCTGAGTTGTTCTTGTCTTCTGGCAGCTCTGTGCACGCGCACACTGGGAACGGGCTCCAATTGTTCCACTGCCTCACTGCTGTCTAACTCCCTCTCTGCCTCCAACATGGAGCCCTCGTCTGAGCTTTCCCCAGCCCCCAGGACTGGCCCAGGTTCCTCCCCAACCTCCTCACTGTCCACCTCTGCCTGTCCGCTCTGCTGGCTACTGGCAGACCACAACAGTAATAATCACTCGGGCGACCCACAAAACAATCTAGATGAATTTAATAGAAAGTCTTACAAGTTCAGGTTTTCACTGTCTAAGTATTGCAATCCAATGGCATTATTTTAAGAAATTAAATTAACTCAAACCACATTTTATTTTTTAAAAATGTTATCACTTGCATTTTTCCCCTCTGAAACAGAGACATTCTGGAACTAGGTTAATTAGGAAAGCATAACCATGAGGAACGAACAGCTTTGCTGGCTTAATTTGCCATCCAATCATTTCATTTGTGGAACTTCTTTTAAACAGCTGTGTTTATCCTCATGAAAACCCTGTGCCCTGCACAGCAACCAGTTTCAGACACCATATTTTACAGTCTGTGCAAAACAGAATAAATCCTGTGCTTTCGCTTTCTCTCTCTCTCTCTCTCTCTCTCTCTCTCTCTCTTTCCCTCCCTCCCTCCCTCCCTCCTATTTTCTTGGAAGTCAATGCTGAGGAAAAAAATGTGACTTAAACAGTGGTATAAACCCAAGCATAAGAAATAAAAGATTTGTAAAAAGATTATTTAAAAAAACTTGCAACAAGCAATATTGTTACATTTTTAAATATAAGTGCTTGATGAAATCCATGGCACTGTTTGCTTGTTGTTTTCTTTTAAATATGAGATGTAAATGTTATCAGTTTTGTAACTTAGTAATCATAAAAAGGCTTCTATTGAAATATCTTTTTTTTAACCAAACAATATTTTGAAGAGCAATTATTTTACATACTCCATACAATAATCTTTCTCAGTCTGGAGCCCAGTGAGAGTTGTGGTCTGAAAAGATCTGAAAGACACTTTGGGGAAAAGCTGACTTAAAACAATGCAAACTATCATAATGGTTTTTCAATTTTCAGAGGAGCATCTATTCTTGTGTTTATTTAAGATTGGGTTCATTGCATATTAATAGGTTAGAACAGTGATGGCTAACCTTTCTGCCATCGCGTGCCAAAAGCAGGGGGAGCGCGGTGGGGTTACACGCACGCGTGCCCACATCCATAATTCTATGTGACCTGCCCCCCCCGCTTTTGGCACACGATGGCATGGTGGGCCCGTTTTTTGCTCTCCTCAGGCTCCAGAACCTTTCTAGGAGCCTGGGGAGGGCAAAAACGGCCTTCTCCACCCCACCAGAGGCCTTCCGGAGGCCGGTAACAGTGTGTTTTCTGATTTCTGGTGGGCCCAGAAGGCCTGAAAATCAGCTGGCTGGTATACGCATGTGTGCCAGAGCTGAGCTCGCGTGCCCATCGATATGGCTCCGCGTGCCACCTGTGGCACCCGTGCCATAGGTTTGCCATCACGGGGTTAGAACATGCCATAGAGCGTTTTGCTCGTTGTAAGAGCGTCATAATTTTTGTGTTTCACATTCAGAACTTTTGAATAGACAAATCATGTGTACTTGAGAATAGTTTCCCACCAATAGGTCTCTTTCCCATCCCTTTTTAAAGAAATTTGCTCCTTTTATTTCAGAATGATTTTGCTTTAGGGGCGAGTTAATGACTGGCCTTATGCAGGGATGGGCTTCAAAAATTTTAGCAAGGGGTTCTCTGCCCAGTTGCTGGGTGGGCGTGGCCTAGTCAGCCTCCTGCACCACAGCAGGGGTGTGTGTGTGTTTGTTCTCCCCGGGCTCTGGAGGCTTTCCTCGAACCTCCGGGAAGGCAAAAACAGCCTCCATAGGCTCCAGAGGCCCTCTGGAGACTGGAAACAGGCATGTTTCCAGCCTTCCCAAACTTCCAGTAGGCCTGTTTTTCGCACTCCCCAAGCCTCCATGAGTGCCCTACACTTACCTGCATCCAAAACAGGCCATGTGGGGATTCCTGGAAGGGGAGGGGCATGGTGGGCAGGGCCAGCCAGGAGTGGGATATGGGGGTTCTCCGAACTACACAGAATTTTAGCTACAGGTTTTCCTGAACCCCTGCGAACCCCTAGCAGCCCATCCCAGTCTTATGAACACATTTTAAATCCTTTGTTATTTAAGCTGGTGGTATACTACTGTGTTCTACTGTCTTCTTTCACCTATTAGATATTATCAAACTGCAACATGATTTCAGCATGAAATTATTTATTGTACTTTATTAAATTCAAAGTCAGCATTTAGGAATATAGAAATCTCTAAAACAAATACAGTGTTTAGAGTTTTCTTAGCTTTAAGATTTTATTGCACATGCCTCACAATTAAACAATTTTTCAATTACCTTTCTTCTACAATAGTCCGGGAAGATGAGAAAATACAAATAATGTGAACAGAGCATCCAGCTTGAGTAAATTCAGTTTATTATGGGTCAGAAAATATATTGACCAGAGGTGCACCAAAATGCTGTTAATCCTATTTGTATACTTAGTAAGATAATACTCTATAATGTAATTAAAGAAAGACACATTTTTTTAAAAAAATAATAGTTTCTCATTATTTTAAATAACATTTCAGATTTTTGTATTCAGTTTATTATATTCCTTCCTTCCCTCCTTCCTTTCTTCCTTCCTCCCTCCCTCCCTCCTTCCCTTCCCTTCCCTTCCCTTCCCTTTATTATTTATATAAATTACTCAAGGCAGCAAATATATCCAACCCACTTTCCTCTTCCTATTTTCTCCATCCTGTGGGTGGTCTGGGGTGAGAATGACTGGCCCAAAGACACCCAATTGATTTTCATGGCTAAGGTGAGTCTTGAACTCATGGTCTCCTGGTCTGCATTATTACATAGTCTACATTAGCAGATATTCTACATTCCCTGGGAAACCTTTTGCAATGCAAACTTCTTTGATAATGTTCTTTATTTATTTTATCCTGAAGTTTTGCTTTTAAAAAAAATCCTCAGTGCACTTGAAAAGAAATTAGTGTGCTAATTTTTGCTACAACTTCAAAAGTATGCATTACTTTTTACACAAATCCCTCATATATCCTTTTTCTTCTGTGTTGTAGTTTTGACCTGGAAAAAGATAAATTCCATTGAATTCTCTTGAAGTTATTTATCCATGTTGCAGTAGAATTTGTTTAACATACCTAGCACATCTGCTCCTATAGAATTTTTTTATCATCCCTAATTTAATTTTGAGATAACTTAAACCTCCATTGATTATAGGGAGAGGAATAGTATGTTAGATTCTTCTCTGGTAATAAAGAAGTGCTCTTCTTTATTGTATAAAGAAGGGATGAAAATTGAACAGTTAGAGATCTAATATATTGTTTTTATTTTAGCCAATATATTTTTTTTACTTCTGAACTGCCAGGAAATCTGAATTTATGTACAGAACATGGGGTGGACTATGAAAGGAAAAAAGCATGGAAGAGAAGGTTTGGGTTTTTTAAACACAGATATATGGGAAATAATGGATACAGGTTACTCAAAATTAATTGTTTTTTCCTCCAAAATCAGCTCCCAACATATTAAGTTCAGACAGAGAACATATCAAATAATAGAACTAGGGTAATAATAGGCCAGGAAAAAAAGGTAATTCATTAAAGTGTCTTCATTAGAAGACTTCATTTAAGAATATAACAAGATGGGAATAAATGTATGGATAATTTAAACAATATATAGTGTAGATAGATAGATAGATAGATAGATAGATAGATAGATAGATAGACAGATATAGAGAGAGATAGAGATAATGTGTATGTATATATACATACACAATATAGAATAGAATAGAATAGAATAGAATAGAATAGAATAGAATAGAATAGAATAGAATAGAATAGAATAGAATAGAATTCTTTATTGGCCAAGTGTGATTGGACACACAAGGAATTTGTCTTTGGTGCATATGCTCTCAGTGTACATAAAAGAAAAGATACATTCATCAAGAATCATAAGGTACAACACTTAATGATAGTCATAGGGTACAAATAAGCAATCAGGAAACAATCAATATAAATCGTAAGGATACAAGCAACAAAGTTACAGTCTTTATATACACACACATATATATACACATATATGCATACAGTCTATATATACACACAATATAATTTACAATATATAAACAACATATAGAAAAAATGCAACTATTTTTACAGAAATTTAGCCTTCAAATTTAATCCTCAAAGGAGTTTTCTACTTGTGCAGCATTTCATGGTCTACTGACCACAAGGGGAATTGGAGGTATAGATAGAAAGTTACGATTTTGTCTCCTCTTGGTCCATTATTTTGTCTGCTCTTTATATATGATTGACATTCTCATGCCACTTCCTTCTTTTTCTTTTTTTGCAGGCACATATATGCATACATAGATACAAAGGGAACACTTTTCTTCTGACTCTTTGGGTTCATTGTAGTTATAGAGATGTTAGGTCTTTCCTATCTCTATATTACATATTATTTTGTTAAATAAATCTATTTCCTATAATAAAGCTTATGATACTAATCGTTCCCCAAGTGATTCCCACTTTCATGTTTAGGAATGCTCATATATTCCTACAAAATCGTTTCTCCTGGGCTATGGTGGGCCCAGAACTAAAATAAAAATGCAAAGATGTTTCATAAGGGAGAGAGAAAGAGTACAACTCTTGTTAAAGCAAAAGGGATATATAAAAGATAAAGAGGGCCATTGGTTTGAAAGAGGGATAAAAGAGCTTTATGTTAACACTGAGCAACCCTCTCTCAACAGAAGGGGAGGGATTAGACACCATTTATCCCCAATTTACAATGCAGTCCTTTTGGCTGTTCCAAGAAATTTCCACCCTCTTTTGCACTCTGATACAGGTGACCCTGTAGGGCACAGATAAACCTCCAAGTGGCCTCAAGAGCTCTCAGGGAGAGTGCTAAGGACCAGATGACTGCAAAGAAATATGATCCTTCCAAACCCACCACCACCACCACCAATCATGTCAGAATTAATCCTTCCATCACCCCCAACATGCCAGACTTGATGAAGCTTCTTGGATGAGAAGCAAAATGTGTTCTTCTTCCTCAAGGAAAAAGACAGCCTTTGGGAAAAGGACCTTTGAGGTAAAACTTACCACGTAGGTGGGCCTTCATTTTAGTGGCTAAGCAGGTATGGAGTCTGGCATTAAAAAAAAATTGCCGTTTTGAAATTGGATGCAAAAACAAAAGTGGAGAAAAGTTAAAACTCGGGAAGGTATTTTTGACTTTTCTGAAAACCTTTTCTAATGCATTACATACTTATTGGCTGAAATAAAATTGCTGATGAACTCAGTTGCACCTCAAGGAAGATAATAAATGATCTCCAGATTAGTACTGGTTTTAATAACCTTAATTCTTATGCAGGTTAAGCCATGCAATCTGTATGTTTGTAGTTTTTGATTAATGGAGGTATTTACCATTAAATTGGCTCTCTTCCAATGTTTAAAGGCACTGAGTTTGAACAGATATCCTTTAATAGACACTGATCATGAAAGGATATATAATTTTAGGATTAATTTGCAATGTTTTTTTTTTTAAATCACCAAATATATGGTGGCTGCTAAATTCATTAGAGTTCAGACATTGTTTTGATTCACACTGCTAACATTAATTGGTAGTCTGCATATGCTTCCAATCTTTCTTTTTAAAAAAGCAGTTCATAGCTCTTCTAACTGCAAAGGTGAATTTAGACATATAAACTATATTTTTTGCTCAAAAATGTTTCTTGCTAAACATATGAGCTGCTTCTTTTTCTATTCTAAACTAGGATCATCAGTTGAGATTAAAACAAATTACAAGAAAGGGATATTAATTGCGTGGCAAAGAATGATATATAAAATGACATGTATCTCCGTATTAATTATAATGGGGCCAAATTGTCATTCCCATCTATGCTTCACAATGACCTATCCAACCTGAAGATATACTGAGCTGCAATATTGCAAACTAATGTTTTCTTCGGAAGAAATGTTGCTTTGATGAATTGTGTACTTCAGCCTGTTGGCTGAACTTGTGAACCTTTTTTCAACTCAGAAAGAATAGTTTCCTTACTCTGGTTCTTATATGGTACATTTAAAATAAATACTAGTTATATACTGTTTATAATTCCAGAAGAACACAATGCAACCCTGGGATTTGCCCAATTTCATACTGCACTTACAATATCAAAAATCTCTGGATGACTTTGTGATTCAAGAAAAATATTATTCAAAAAAAATATCTGCAATATTTTTATTTTGCTTCTGGTACCTGAATACAATAAAACCTGGAAGTTAATTGTTCAGTTGTACAAATAAAGTATGCTTTGTAGCAAAGTAGAGTTTCAATCCCTCTAATCTTACATTATATTCCTCTAACCGCAATAAAATACCTTATGCCACCAGACTTCAAATTTTGGGCTTAGACAATTTAGAACTATGCCGACTTCAGTCTGATTTAAGCAAAGTACATAAAATTATCTGCCACAATGTACTTCCTGTCAATGACTACTTCAGCTTCAACCACAACAATACATGAGCAAATAATAAATGCAAACTCAAGGTAAACCGTTCCAAACTCGATTGCAGAAAATATGACTTCAGCAACAGAATGGTCAGTGCCTGGAATGCACTACCTGACTCTGTAGTTTCTTCCCCAAAACCCCAAACTTTAACCTTAAACTGTTTACTGTTGACCTTACCCCATTCCTAAGAGGTCTGTAAGGGGCGTGCATAAATGCACCAATGTGCCTACCGTCCCTATCCTGATATTCTTTTTTACTTACTCTTTTCATATATTCAAATTATGTTTATACTTTTACCTGTTATCTTATATATGCTTAACAAAATAAACTTATGACTTATGACTTAAATGACCACCAGGAGCAGGTTTTAAATTCAATCTGGTTTGAGTTATTAATGCAACCTGGAGATGCCAAGGTCTAATCATGACATTGGTACAGAAAGTATATTCGGAAGGCAGACTTTCCAAATTAAGAGGTAGAATTGGTATAACAATTTTCACACAAATAGTGTTCCCAAGTACTGGAGCAGCATTCTCTCGATAGAGAAGTCACCAGCTTCCTGATTCTGTTCTTGGCATTGTCAATAAAAAAAAAAAAGCAAAAAATGAGAAAGAGCAGGAGAATCGTACTTTCCGACTTGCAAGTTTGATGTCAGCCTTACCAGGTAGAGAAGGGGAAAAAACCACACAACTAAGTAACCGATCATATTTTTCTGTCTGTAAGACGCCCCCATGTATAGAACGCTGCCCCACCACTTTTCTTACCCAACATTCAGAAATCAATCAATTTTAAGCAATCGAAAGCTTTGCTAGTGAGGCTAGTTTGCAGAGATAAGGTATTGGCAGATTTGCATCCGTGGTTCTCCTCTCAGCCCCTCCAAGTATAAGACGCCCCTCTATTTTTAGGTAAATATTTTTAAGAAAAAGTCTGGTCTTATACATGGAAAAATATGGGTAATTCTACTTTATTGTAAACCTACATCAACAGAATGTTGCCATTCTGAAAGTGCAATTCACCTGTCATCTCCTTTATAGCCTGAAAAACTAAGGGTTTTTCCTTCTGAGCATCTTACCATGTCCACTATTTAGCTACCTGACTGTTCCCTAAACAGCATCTCTACACCTTATCTCCCGAGACTCATTTTCATCCCTCTCTAATTTGGCTCTCTTCAAATATATTAAAATTACAACTCTCAGAAATCCCAAAGAGCAGGGCCAATGGGTTTTGGGGCCTCTAATCAGGAATGCTGTGGAAATACATCGATTCCTTCCCGTTCACGCAAACAAGAATGAACAGAAGGTCCTTTCTAGCAGAGTTTACCTTTCCGTGTGCACCACAAAATAAACTACAATTGTAAAAGTAATGATTGCGTGAAGAAGAGTGGGTAACTGAATTTAAAAAAAGAGAGAAATAAGATTCAGTTGGTAGCAATTGAACACATGTACTTGCAACTTAATTAATGGGGTTCTCCATGGACCATGTGTAACCTCCCTATGAACCCTGTGAGGATAACCTTGATGGACATGAGATGCTTCTGGCTAATGTCTGCCTGAGTCCTATTAAAGTCTTCATTGCAGCCCCCTCTGAGGGACTAGGATTTTAAAGTTACTGTGTGTTGCCATTTACCATATAATCTGATAGCCTTGAGAGTCAGCTAGGGAGCTATTTAATATTATATATAGGTCAAGTGTGCGAAAAAGAGAAAGAAAAAGAGAAGAGACAGCATGATCCTTTGAAGAAGAAGGGAAGCTTCCAGCAAGACAATGGGACAGATCAGTGGTGGTATTCAGCCAGTTCTATCCGATTCGGGTGAACCAGTAGCGGTGGCTGTGAGAGGCTTCGCCTACCCAATGGATGTCATCACACCCGTTTCTGATCCTCTGTGCATGCGCGGAAGGCTCTGTGCATGCGCAAAAGGCTTTGTGCATGTGTGGAAAGCTCTGCTCATTTGCAGAAGGCTCTGTGCATGCATGGAAGGCTCTGCGCATGTGTTCTGTCCCCGTCTCCCACACACACACACACACACACCCTCAAACAGTCAGCCGTGGGTTAAAGAATAGCTCAAACAAACAATGTCCATTATCAGGAACTTGGCAGCAGCACAAGAACTGACTGCCAAGTACTTTACTACAAGAAGGAGGGGTTGTGCCTCCACCAGATAACATACACAAATACACACCAATTTGGAAACAGTCCAGCTCAAAAGCCTTCAACAGATTTAGGCGTTGCACAAAGTGACTTGCAGAAATTAGTTTTGTCTGACACAGAATATGAATGGCCACCACACTCCCTTTTATAGCCTGTGGGGTGTGGTCCAGTGACTCAGCTTAATCCCTGGCATGCCTCCTCATCTGCTGCGAATGTTTATCTCGCCAACGCTGGCGTGGATCCAGCCACGACTTATCACCCTCGTTCTCACTCTGATCGGAGACACCTGGCTCCTGGCCAATCTCCTCTCCTTCAGCAGACACCTGAGGAATTGCCAGAGAGGAGGGGCCTGGAGAGGGAGGCCTGGCCGGCTCCTCTCCTTCATGTTCGGAGTCTTCTTCCTCCGATACGATGGGCTCAGGGGTCAGAGCCACAACAGCATGTGTGGAAGGCTCTGTGCATGCATGGAAGGCTCTATGCATGCGTGGAAGGCTCTGCGCATGCGCAAAAGTCTTTGTGCATGCGTGG
>WNWU01000017.1:3185985-3233986 GCA_012654045.1 Ptyas mucosa | reverse complement strand
CGCAAAAGTCTTTGTGCATGCGTGGAAGGCTCTGCACATGTGCAGAAGGCTCTGTGCGTGCGTGGAAGGCTCTGCGTATGCATGGAAGGCTCTGTGCATGCATGGAAGGCTGTGCGCATGCGTGGAAGGCTGTGTGCATGCACAGAGGTGGCGCGTGGGCTCACATTTATGAACTGATAGCGAAGGTAAGTGAATATCACCCCGGGAGAGACCTTTTCTTTTTAGTTTGAAAATTGAGCAGCCTTTTTAAAGTTAAGGAAAAGGAATGCCACAGATAGGATTATTGTTGTTGTTGTTGTGATTTGCTTAATCAGTAAGTGCTCAGCACTTACCCTCGTACAGGCACTCATACACAAAATCTGTGCAGATGCCATACTTGTTATCCCACCCACAGACACACATTTCATACAGATGCAGCTGCTAGCTGCTAGCTGCCTCCCTTTGCTGAATGCCAATCAGAAGTGCAGAAGTGGAATTTTTGTGTGGTCTTTTTAAATAAGTCAGCATGTTAAATAAATCATCTATTCTGCACGGTTAAATGGAAAACAATTTAATAGACTTTACAAAGTCACCTTCCTGAGTTCGGTGTACAGACACGCACGCGTATTCCACATACTGTATGCTTTTAAAAATATGTAATTCATTTAAACTGGGTGAAAATTAAGATGTTGCTTGTGTTTGGTTTTATAAGTCAGACTGATTGTATGAGAGCGTGCCACTTTGATGAAGACTGATTCCCATGATTCATTCCTGAAGAAACCAATTCATAATTGTGTATTTAAATTGCGTATTTTGTAGGAATGGCTCCAAAAGTGTCTTAGGCTAAATCAAAGATCTTAATTACCTAGTCTTCTTTGTGAACTGAAACCAATGGATTAAAAACATTTTTTTTCCCAAGACTTTTCAATTTCCAAGTTATATAAGAGCAATGTGCATGCCCATTTAGGTTTTAGAATTTTCCATTCCTTTAGGTTATAAATGCTTTTACAGGCTGAAACAACCGGTATGTTGGCACAGGTAGTCCTCAACTTACAACTGCTTGCCATATGATTGTTCAAAGTTACGACAAACTCCCTCAAAGATACCTACAACCAAGTTCCAAAATTCTGATGCCTAGACTCTTCCTTTAAGGTCACATGACTGCATGTTGGATACTCAGCAACCAGACCATGTCTACAGCCATTTGCAGTGCCCTATGATAATCTCACTGTGATTTATGATTTTTTTCCCCCAGGAAATCAGCTTTTACTTCCAGTTTCCAGAAAAAGCTGGCAATATGGAACTATGGATTTGCTTAATAATCAGTGCATTTGCTTAATGAGGTTGCAAAATGAGGTCCAGTCATGTGATTGTCCACTTTACAACTGTCACAACTTGCGACTATCATTGCGGAGCTCATTATGGTTGTAACTCAAGGATTTATTTGTATGCATATGTTAATAAAAGCATAAAATGAGAAATTATTTATGATTATGACAAAATTATTTTGTCAGATATTTCATTAATGTACAGAAGTGAATACATGGCTCAATGTAGTATCACACAGTAATACAACAATTCATACAAGAAGAAGCATCCCAAGGTTGCTTTTTTTCTACTCTTTTATTAGCATAAATCTGCAAATCTAATAGCTCAGGGAGAGGGGGATACACACTAGTTTAAGAGTCCAAATGCTGCTATGAGTTATCATTGATAGACTAATTAATAATTCATTAATTATTATAAGATACCCTCCTTACTAACTCAGAACTCAGGAAGGCAAGGCAAATTGAGACACAGTTATGGCTAAAAAACTGCTGGCTGGGGTAGCTAGAATGGTATCCCCATTCACTGAAGGTGAAGGCAAAGAACAAGCAGAGACTCAGCTTACATTTTTGTTTCTGTGTTGCATTTCTGCATCTCTGTCTGATTCTTTCATTTCCCGCCCAAGATATTAATTTCACTGTACTTAATGGTGGAACATGATTTCTAATGGAGAGAGAGAGAGGGAGGGAGGAGAGAGGGAGGGAGGGAGAGAGAGAGAGAGATGCAGGTAAGAAGAAAGGCAGGTAGATAGAGATAAGATTAGATGGATAGATGGATAGATGGATGAATGGATGGATGGATAGATGGATAGATGGATAGATGGATAGATGAATAGATGGATAGATAGATAAGTGGATAGATAGATAGATAGATAGATAGATAGATAGATAGATAGATAGATAGATAGATAGATAGATAGATGATACCTGTGTTTTCCCGAAAATAAGACCCTGTCTTTTTTAAAAAAAAAACCCTTGAAATAAGTGCTTGGCCTTATTGCCATGTTCTCAAAAGCCTGATTGGGCTTATTATCAGGGGATGTCTTATTTTAGGGGAAACAGGAGAGAGAGGGGGGAGGAGGGAGGGAGAGAGAGAGACTGATAACAGACAGACAGATAATTCTGTCTCTTTTCTCTGTTATTACAAGAGGTATGACCTTATTCCTTTCCCCTTAATTGGAGCCAAACTTTGCTTGCTCATTGTTGTCAATGGCATACCTTTATAAGGCATTCAAGTGACTACTTTTCCATTTAGCAAAACCTCTGAAAGGAGTCTGAGCTGCTGCAGCTAAATCAAAGCAGAGATTGTGCAAGATTTAGATGTGAGAATGGAAAGAGTGGCTAAGTTTTTTTAATGGCTGCACCATTATTGGTGGGCTCACCTTGTAGGCTGATCTCAGTATGACTGGATCTCACAATACTTCCTCCTGCACAAAGATGAAGATATTGTCCCAACCAGTTGTTCTATTATATTGACTTCAAAACCAACTCAAGTTATCATGCCTATCCGTCGTCTCTTTTATTGGGGTCCTGAGTAATTGGAAGACTGGATCTGAAGTTTTGGTTGCTTTCCTAACAATGATGTTATTTCATGCTATCCTGTGTGAAATATGTTGGGACCATCAAGGTCCATTTTGTCAGATGATGAAGAACCTAGATCATCTAACAGAGATTGTTAACAGCAGATGCATTGATTTAAGTAGACCTTCATCTATTTTTGCAAGTATTTACAGTTAATTCAGATGTTACAAATCTAAGGACCCTGGTTTCACTGCCAAAGGCCAATTTGCTGATTTGGATCATAAAAGCAGGTGGGTATGAATGAATGACTATAAATAGCTTTTTACTATTTTAATCCTTGGTAGTAAGTTAAAACACTGTATTATAATGGTTTCCAATTCTGTACATCTGCACAGCATCAAAAGAGCGATGACAGAGAGAAAGCCCATACAAATTCCAACAAACATTCCAATTTGTCTGGCTTTACTTACATAAATGAGTTTTTAAGATGCCAGAACATTTGACAAGTGTCCTTCAAAACAGGCTTAAATTATTCATTTCTGTGGGATATCTGGATTTGCATAATGTTCCTATATGACTATTATGCCAAAGAGTTGAGGGGGTGGGTGATGGTGAGATTTGGCTAATGCTGTATGACAGACTACAGATAGTCTGAATATTAATTTCAGGTAAATTGTAGAAACTTACATCACCATGTAATCAATTTGTAGCAATTTACATCAGCAAAATATTTAATGTAGTATTTTCTTATATGGACAATTAAGTACATTAATGGGGGGGTGAACACAGATTAGTTGCTAACTCACAAGTCTCCCTTTGTTTATTAAAAAAATAAAATAAAGCAGAGAGGGGCCATTTTCACCCATGAGGATTAGAAGGCAAATAAGATGTAAATCTTGAATTTTGCTTTAAAGACTTTCTATGATTCTTTAAGTAGGATAAAAGTGCTGACAACTTTGCCATTTATCGGCCTCTGCTAATACGTTCTATAATGATGACATCAACCCATAAATGTGAAAATATTTTATTGATATTTTACCTCCAGGTTTTATTATTTTGAATAAAGGGAAATTGCAGCCAAGTTAAGAGGCTTGGCTGATCTAACTAAATACAATTTTTGGCATGCTATCGTCCATCCAAGATATACTGTGTCTCTTGTATTATTTTACAAGCCCATTTTATTATCCTCATGCACAACATTAAAGCAAATCTGCATCTGTTAAGGTGAATTTTATTTGTCATTCTTGGGTCTAAGGGTTCCCTTGTCTTTTTCTCACATTGAAAGAATAATCCATTATCCAGCACGTGACAAATACTTATTAAGATTTATTTTATTTTTACTGCCTTGGAAACATTTGCTTTTTACCTCTGGTTATAAAATCTCAAATTTTCTCCAGTTTAGAACTTGACATCGACCAATAAAAGGGCAAAATGAAATAGTAGCTAGTGGAGAATGAGGTTTTATGTTTGGTTTGTATTTGTAAGAAACCACCCAGAAGCAGCCTGCATGAAATTTATATATTAACATTGGATGGCATAATTTGAATTAATCTGCTTGGAGCAACATCAAGTAACAGTTCTTTACAACAGATATTTGTGCTACATCAATACACATGTTTATATTTCTGATCCAAATTACATTAGGAAAGACTTTTCATCACTCCAAAATGTTTTATACCACACACACTTCTAATAAATGTGTGAGACCCAAAGAGCTAAACTTCTTTGAATATAATTCTAAGTGTAAAAGCAAAAACAATTATAAATTAACAGTAGATTTGGAATGTGATGACATTAGTGAGACCTGAAATTAATAGCAATAAAATTAGAAAGTAGTTCAGTCTTGATTCGGTAGCAACCATCATATGCTTATTTTGTTCTCAAAGTCTTCTTTAAATCTGAGGCAAGAATTCCCACATGAGATTTTTTTGTCATCATAACAGAAACAGAAGCTGAAGAACAATTGTTGTTTTGGAAATCTAGGAAAGTGATAAGCAGCTGTTTATCTGCTTATTCTTGGAACTTCATTGTCTTCTTCCTTTTCACTTATGCAGAATATTAGATGTCTTGTGTGGATAACAATCATTCTCAAAACAGATCTGTGTTCAAAGATTTGTAATCCTACAAACAATAGTATCTCTTTCTGTGTCTATTCAGGCTCATCTGTCATTTGGACAGAATATTCCAAAGAGGGAAACTGCTTGCATATTTTCTAATGATTTGTTAAGATCTTGAGTTAGATAGAGTAGTAAATGATTGGAATAAACACAAATACCACTCATTTATTTAGGTCTAATGATTGAGTTCAGTTTATGACATTGAGGGTGGTGATTTCTGTTAACTGTGTAACTTGATTTTCTCAATAGGCAGAGAAATATTCTGGAGAATTTGACATCTTAATTCCTAATCAGGCAGAATCACATACCTGCCTATGCTTTTGAGAAGAAATACTCTTCAACCATTCATGCACATCCAGCCCCATCTAAGTCCCCGACAAGATAAAAAAAATATCAAAAGGAATAAAAACACATCAGTTTATCCTCTCTTAGGCATCTTGTTGCAAGGAAAGAATACAAAGGTAACACAAAACAGTTTGTATCATTTCCCTAAGGAAGGACTAAAGTTACTATTCTACTGTGATACTTACTGTGTCAGAAATGGATTAAATGGCAATAGTTGTGGTGGCGCAGTGGTTAAAATGCAGTATTGCAGACAAACTCTACCCAAAGCCTGGAGTTCAATCCTGACTGCTTCAAGGTTCACTCAGCCTTTCATCTTCTGAGGTCAGTAAAATGAGGACCCAGATTGTTGGGGGCAATAGCTGACTCTGTAAACTGCTGGTATATGTCTAAGTGCTATTGCTAATAATTGTATTAAAATATTTTAATTATATAGATTATAATTTAATGGAATTTGGTTTTGTGATGGCCCTGTCCACTATTTGGAATTGGGTTCCATATTCTGGTATTTTAAGGCTAAATGTGATCAAAGAGTTGCACTCTCCTATTGGATAGTCCTATCAAAGAGTATGAATATCAGATATTTAACACACCTCAGTGGCATTACTTAGGCTTTGCACATACAAGATGTGTGGTATTTCATGGCATTTTCTGTGAAAAAATTGAGAGTCCAGATGTAGGCAGTCCTCATTTAGCAACTGTTTGGACAAAGGCTTCACAGCTACGACAGTGATGAAAAAGTCTATTTGTGACCAATGCCTTCATTTATGACCTTTGTAGCATCTCTCTCTATCTCGCTCCCTCAGTCATGGATTCATCAGTTAGTACTGCAATGTATTTTCCTATGCCTGATTCACTCCTTTTCCCTTTCCTCCCGTCTCAGAGTGGAGAGTTTGTTTAAAGAATTCCTCTCATCTTGAGATTTGAGCCGTTTCCTAACTAACTTCAAGTTAACAAATTCAGCTCTGTGACCTTAAGTAGCTGGTTAGAACTCTTCACCAACATGCAGCTGCTGGATGAAATTGACAAGATCCTCATCAGTTTCACACTAAAGGCTTAGTCACAGTCCCTTAGGAGACTGGCAACTGCATTGGAAAGCATGCTAGGCAAACTGGTACTAGCACATTCCTTTCCATGTCTATTTTCCATTGCATGCCTGTTTACTCTCTTATAATCCCTTCCTCTCCAATAAATGTAAATACAAACATTAATCCTCTTCTTGCTAATTATTGCCATGCTGGGGTGAGCATTATATTATAATACCTATAATATTTGTCCTTTTACCAGACTTCCTTATGATTTCTAGAAATCTTTCCTACCATTTAGACTCACCCACCTGTTTGGGGTCACATCCTTCTGATGCTGTAAGGCAGGTTGTCAAACTGGTGGCCCGCAGGCCAGATGCATCACGTGCAGGCCATGCCCACTCCAGCTCCACGAAGGCAAAAAACATTGTGATACGTCAAGTGACATCATCGTGATGCAGTGAGTTTGGCAAAGGAAAACTGAAACAAAATTGGAAACACAGTTGTGGTCACATGTTTGTTCACTTAACAATCACTTCACTTAATGACCGAGTTGTCAATCCCAATTGCAGTCACTAAAGTAAATAAGGATTTTGTGGATTGAAGATCCAATTAAGGTCACTAAACAAGGACTACTTGTAATCCTGGAGAGCTGTTGGAGTCCCCATGGAGTCCCCATGCATTATAGAGGCCTGTGTGATATGCTTACATTACATCTCAGTCAAGTGCTTTAGAATTGACATTTTTTAACCTTGAGGTGCAGCATGATGACCAGATCTTCCAGTATCCAGAGGAGGTTTCTGTATGTGAGCACTTGACTTGAAGTACTGAAAAGACCTCCAAAGCGACATGAAGTACCACACAAAAAAGTAATGTAGTAACTTCCCTTAACTATTTAGAAGTGGAGGAATGCTTTGCTGTTTGAAAAGCTTCAAATTTTACCCAGCTGTGCTTGACAGGTCATGGGAGTAAAACATCTCTTGAAAGAGACAATCCTTGTGTTCTGGTCAAAGACAGATTCCTTTCTGTACCCTGACAGCTTCAGTAAATGGGCTACAAAAAGTTAAACAGGCAGGATAGTGGCAATAATTAAAAGTAGGGCAGTGTTTCATAGAAACTCCATACCAGATTAAATGTTAAAACTAAGATACTAGCGTCCCTCTGCTTCCTTTTCTGACAAAGAACTTAATCAGGAAGGAAAATAGCACAATGTTAATCTATTTCTGTTTCAAAATCAGTAACATAAATGGGAACCCAATCAAGGTTGTTGTTGTTGTTATTCTGCTATTCATGCCAACTGTCAACATGTCATGATCTTTTGAAGTTACCTGCAGTTACCTGAATGCAAAGTCACACAAACTATTAGTTTTTAGGTCAACTGTTGGCCTTGGATTCCTGCTAATTGAAATTGCAGTTTCTATTTTTCTATAAATAGGCAAATATAATGAGATATAATGCACCGAGCAATTGGAATTCAATCAACAGTCATGGATGTATCACAATGGCACAATAAGGAATGTTATATAATTTTAGTTCTCCCTTTAATTCATAGAACAAAAAAATCATAGGGCTGGAAGGGATCACAGAGATCTTGTAGTACAAAACCCTGCTCAAGGCTGGAGACCTTATACCATCCCGGTTCGATATGTGTCTAGTCTATTTTTGAAAACCTCCAGTGATGGATGTCTATGGAGATTATCAGTCATTCAGGTCTTGGTTGTCCCAAATGTGTTTTTTCCAAAAAGCAACTGGACTTCCTTGGTGTTTTCTTTGAAAGCATTTCACTTCTGATCTAAGAAGCTTCTTCGGGAAGGCAAGCTAGTCCATTGATTAATTGTTCTCAGAAAATGCCTCCTTACTTCTAGGTTGAGTCTCTCTTCAACACATTTCCACCCATTGCTACTTTTTCTGTCCTCTGTTCTTTGGAGAATAAATCAATCCTGTTTTTGTGACAGCTCCTCAAGTACTGGAAGACAGTTATCATGTCCAATCCTTCTCTTTGATAGGCTACTTAGCTCCCTCAACCATTTATTTCTGCTATTATTGTTTTTACATTCAATTTTTTCTTAGGATGTTACAGTAAATGTTGGGTTTTGAGTTAATGGAAAAGTTGCAAAAGGAGCTGTATTCAGCTGACTTGGAAAATTTGCTAGTTAACAAGGGGCTCCTCAGAAGCATATTGAATGTCTCAGGATGTTTTGTGAACAGGGACAAAGGGACAAAGAGATGTGAACCTCTGCAAAAATGAGTACAATATCTCTTCTTCCAAAAATATAAAGAAATATTTAGGGTAGAAGGACAGAAAAAAGTTGTTTTATGACTAGCAATTCTATGCCTAGTCGCAGCAAATAATTTACCAAGAATCTTTAACCAAAAAACTTTGGGAAGGGATGCTGAAATATTGTAACTTGGGATTGTTTTTTAGCTTGGTCCTTTTCGTTACTTCTGTTTCCCAAAAGCAGGAAAGCTGAAAATATTTGCACAGGGTCCATGGCCCTTGGAGAAATGTGTGTTTTTTGTCTGGAATATGTTTAACATTTAAGTTCTTCCTCTGGCAGTGAATGATTCGTATTTATCTAACTCTCCTTGAATATTCTTCATCCATGTATTATTTTCCTTCTGCATTGTTTGGTATTTGAATTCAACAGAATTTTACGTGATACCACTTATGCTAATTCAATATGATACCACCTCTGCTAATTCATTTATGGTTATGGAGGGTTTGACATTACTCCAGTATATCACAAAAACAATGTGTTTTAAGTCTCGCAATATTATAAACTCGAGAATGTAAGTACTGTATGTATATATTTGTTCATGCACATATTTGGCATGTAGACCACTATAGCTGTAGCTGATTAATAGCAACAAATAACTCCACCTTGGTAATGAAGGTTGAAACAATTCACAAATAACAATATTTGCATTAGTAATCAACATTCTAAAGTGCCATGAAAGCAATCTCCTATATGAACAGCTGCCAAACAATCTATGATCTATAGAATCCTTGGGAAAATTATAATTTGTTTTTTTATGCCTTTCCTGTTTCCTTGGCTGGAACAGCTCAGAAAGGAAGAAGTCTAACATTACCAATGTAAAAAAGCATATCTCTTGCAGGCTGGCCTGTTCCAACTAATACAATAATAAACAGTGCATCCTCTTTTGTGTTGCTGAAGAAGAAAAAGAACCAGTAATCTTCTCCATATCGGCATTGGTCTCTTATTATCTTCATTTTTTTCTCCTCACATCTTCCTGCCTATCGTAGGAGTGGTGCAGTGACCTAGATGTGGAGCTCTCGCCTCACAATTGGGAGGCTGTGAGTTCAATCCTAGGTAGAGGCAGATATTTCTCTTCTCTGGACACAATGAGAATATATCTGTTGAACAAAACTCTGAGTTAGCGACAGGAAGGGCATCCAGCCAGTAAACACTCTGCTAGTTCCATTCAGTTGCTCATACTCCACCCTGCAAGGGATTATGGGGTCGTTAAAAGAAGAAGATCTTCCTGCCTATCATAAGTCCTAATGTAAAAGGGAGTATTTCCAGTGGTGGGCTGCTGCCAGTTTGCACTGGTTCAAGCAAACTGGTAATTAAAATTCTGCGCAGTTTGGCAAATTGGCAAATCCCACCACTGGCTGGCCCTGGGACCGCTCATTTTTTAGCCTGTTTTCTGGGTCATTTTCCAAGCTGTTTGGGGGGCATTTTGGGGCCTGTTTTGGGCCAAAAATGGTCTGACAAATGACTTGAAAATGGCCAAAAAAGCAGTCAAAAACAGGCTGAAAAGTGGGCGGGGGAAGGGCCAGTCAGTGGTGGGATTAGCCCCAACCGGCTGAATCCTATCTCTGCCTTTGAGGCAACTGGCCAGGAGGCGGGGCTGGGTGTGATGAGTGACATCACCCACCCAGTCACATGACGAACCAGCCATGCCTACCCAGCCAGAGAACCGGTTGTTAAGTTATTCAAGTCCCACCACTGAGTATTCCCAAGAGCATGCAATCAAAGTCTTCCACTTTTAACAAACGACTTTGGTTCTAACCTCATGTGCATTCTAGTCTCATGCAGCAATTGAGTGAGCACATGAACTGAGACTAGTTAACGACATTATTTTCTAGTTGGTAATTGATAGCCATTACTGTGGGGCAATTTCTTTCTTTATTTAAGTCATCCTTTTGCTTACAACCATTCGTTGAGCAATCATTTTAAATTATATCAGCTCTGAAAAAAGTGATTTATGACTGGTTCTTGCACTTATGACAGTCACAGCATCCTTATTATCATATGATTAAAATTTAGGTACTTGCTAACCATCATGTATTTAGGATGGGTGCACTGTCCAGGATCATTGAATCACCATTTATGACTTTCCCAGCCAGCTTATGGTCAAGCAAAGTCAATAGTAGAAGCTGAAGTTGCTTAATGACCAGTTAATTCACCACTTAATTCACTTAACAACTGATTCGCTTAACAACCTTGGCAAAAACAAGGTTGTAAAATCAGTTGCAACTCACTTAACAGTTGCATGGCTTAGGAATAGAAATTTTTGTCTCAAATATAGTTGAAGGTTAAGGACTACCTGTAACAAGGTTGCGGTCCAGTTGAATTGAGATAACGGTCCTTATTAGGAACAAATATGATGGCCCATTTCATAGGCTGCTGAAGTCGAGCAACATATTAGCACTGTAACCAGTGTATTGTTCATTTCTGCCTCCACTATTACATGTCTTGTTCTTATACAAATGGAATTTGTTTTTTCCTCTCTTGGTTTGCAATACCTCGATGACCAATGATTCTTTGAAAAACTATTTCCCTGGCAGTGATTAGGATTAACACTTAGGTTATACAGAGATTTAGAGGTAAAGGCCATGCTGTTCCCTGCATTTTTATTTTATTGTTGAATAGAGCATTGTGGGTTGATGATGAAGACTGTTGCAAGGTTTGTGACTGAAGCATGATAAGTTATGCACAGAGGAGGAATGTAAACCATCCGGTGAACAGATGCAGAGCTTGTAGTCAAATAAATCAAGAGATGTTATGAATGATGCAACTGTAGAACTGAATATAGACTGATTGAAATTATGAGTATCAAAACTGATTTAAATGGAGGAGAATGGATACCAAAATGAAACCTATTTTACTTACAAAACCTTCACCCCAGTTGATCCAGGTATGGTGAATGAGGATGATTTTTAAACTCAGATTCTAGAATTATTAATAATAAGAACATTTTGCTGTCACCAACTACTATCTCTTTAAAGCTAAAAGGGCATTAGATTTTTATTTTAAAGAGAACATTTAAGAGTTATGGACTGCTGTTGTTGACCTTCTGCTGCTCCATCCTCATTCTTAATATACATTCATTCCTCTACTCATGCTGAGTTCTAATTTTCCAAAAGCTTGCCAGTTGATATTTAAGTTTTCCAAAACCCTAAAAATGGATAATATATTTATGACTTAGCACACCCAGGCTAGTGCTTGGCAATTTTACAATTACAGCATACTACATGAATTGTCGAATAAAACAAGATGGGCACTCTAAAAAACAGAAAACTAAAACCAGACACTCTAAGGATATGCTAAGTAATAATAATGCAACTCAATCAAACATGTTGTTAAAATTGTATGTTAGCTTCACTTAACATTATATGCTAATTTAACAACCACAACTAGGATTCGCAACTCTGTCACTGAGAAATGCTGTCATTGCAAGAAACATCACATGACTGCAATGAATTTACAATCTCACTTCTTGCCACAGTTGTTAAGCAGATCACCCATGGTCATTAAGAGAGACATCGCACTTGTAGTTGTACTGCCAGCTTCTCCACGGACTCTCTTTGTCAAAGCAGATCACATTAAAACCAACATAAAACCAGATTAAAAGCATTAAATGTAGTAAGTAGGCAAGGGCAAGTCATGTGTGAATCACTATAGCCATCCAGCAGGCTCTGCACCCTGACCAAATCCCCAGGCACAATGACAAAAACTTGCCTTTGGATACTTTTGGGAGGTATGACTATCACAGTGAGGAATGGTGTTCTTGCATTTATTTATTTAATTTAAGGGATATGGTTTATAGGGTTTAAGGGATATGAGTTTATAGGATGCCATGTCATGATACAGCATCTTTCTATCTTCTCAAGCTTCAGTGATATAGTAAGGGAAGAAGCCATCCTGCAATGGCTTTTCATTAGGGTCTGTACTGTTATCAACACCTGGGGAAGTCCTGTTGTTCAAAGGTATTTTGGGTTCTCCCCCCGCCCCTCCACCCCCCAATGTATATTCATGTCTTCCTTAAGCTTCCTCAAACTTATGAGGTTAAAAATGAACTCCAGCTACTGTTTTCTCCCAGAAAGATATTGTATTGGATAGTCTGCTTGCCCTTGAGAGGACAAAACAAAACTCCAAAGTCAGATTGATACAAGAGTCAATCCAAAAGTAGACCTCAGTTTGGAAATATAAATTCCTTTTACATCCTACTAATCATTATTGGAATGGAAATCATAAAACAATCATCACTGTTCCTTCTTTTTGTCTTGATTGAGGGATTTAAGATTTGTAGCCCTATATTAATGGATGACATTTATTCATTTTCCAACTATTAAATGCACGTCCAATAATATATAACTAATCAGTTGTTTGTTTCTTGCAAAAACTGGGTGGATTTGGGAAGTGGAGAGGATCACAGCAGCAAAAAAATAAAAAATAGGAATGAAATATCTGGATTCATCAAAAGTGACAACCTTTCCAATTCAGGGTACTTCTCCCTCCCTCCCTCCCTCCCTCCCTCCCTCTCTCTCTTGTTCTCTCTCTCAAAATAAGTCTTAAGAAAATGACCTAGAGCATATAAACGGTCAGGGCACAGCAATTCAAAGGGTCCAGTGGAATATTTATTTATTTATCCTGCAGGGTAATGAGTTTTGTCTCCATTTTTTCCCCCATTTTAAGTTCCCTCCAGAGGGAAAAATCCCTGGATCACCCCCAGGAGCCACTCCTGGCCTGGTCAATCCTGCTCTACTTCAAGGCACCACATGTCTCAGGAATGCTGGGCAAGATGCGATAGCAACAGCCTTATTCAGCTCTTTGCGACATGCTGGTTTATTCCATGCCAGCTCCAGATATACTCTACGATTCGTAAAGACGATTGAAATCGGCGCTACATTGCTCAGGAACGGGGCGTTTATATAGCACACCCGTTCATTGCTTGCATTTATACCACGCCCTTATTTATCTACCACACCCCTTTTCAAAGTGTAGCGGCCCCACCAACGCCGGTAGCACTCCTCAGCGTGGTCTTAAAGGGAATCAATACTAACCTAGGATTCTTTATATCCCAGGTGTGTAATGACACAGCTAGCTCTTTGTTTCCTTGTATCCCTCCTTTTTCATACCTCAAATGTTTGTATGTATATATGTATATAGCAAATTTATACGGCCACCAAACTTGGATAGTACAGTGGTCTAAAGCTCTGTTATTAACATCAGTTGCCTGCAATTATTGCAGGTTCGAATCTCACCAAGGCTCAAGGTTGACTCAGCCTTCCATCCTTTCTAAGGTAGGTAAATTGAGGACCCAGTTTGTGGGGGCAATAAGATGACTTTGTATAAATATACAAAAGTATGAAGGCTATTGCTTAGCGCATTGTAAGCCGCCCTGAGTCTCCAGAGAAGGGCGGCATATAAATCAAATTAAAAAAAAAAACTTACACACAGGTGACACAGGCAGCTCACAACATTTAAAAAGGTAAAAAATCCCACCTACTCACCTATCCCTGGCAGCAACAGCACAATCAAATCAACCACTTGATCAGCTAAATTTCCATGTGTGGTCCCCAGGCCTGCTGACAAAACCACTTTTTAGGGCTTTTCAGAAAATTAGCATGGTGGGGTCCAACTGTATCTTGGGGGAATGCTGTTCCATAGAGAAGGGGTCTCCAATCCTTGGGCCGCAGCCCACTACTGGGCTGTGGCCTGTTCGGAACTGGACTATGCAAGAGGCGGGTTAATGCATACGTGAAACTCCCTTCATGTGAGCGTTAGCCACTTGCTCTCGAACGTGAAGTTCCCCTCCCCTTTATTATTATTTTTGTTACACTTCAGTCCTCTTTCTTTTTCCTTTTTCCTTTTTCTTTTCTGTTTTCTTTTTCTTGATTATTATTATTTTTTAATTTGATTTATATGCCGCCCTTCTCCGGAGACTCAGGGCGGCTTACAATGCGCTAAGCAATAGCCTTCATACTTTTGTATATTTATACAAAGTCAGCTTATTGCCCCCACAAACTGGGTTCTCAATTTACCTACCTTAGAAAGGATGGAAGGCTGAATCAACCTTGAGCCTTGGTGAGATTCGAGCCTGCAATAATTGCAGGCAGCTGGTGTTAATAACAGGGTGCTTTAGACCACTGTACTATCCAAGGCTCTGGATTATTGGATTCTGTTAGCTTTGATTGGTTTATTTTAAAATTTAATAAAGTTATTTAAAAATGGCCCATGTTCTTTTATTCAAGAAGTTTTACTGTCAATCATTCTTGTTTTGAATATAAACTGGCTTTATTTCTGGGAAGGCATAGAACTAGCCTAGGGTTTATGAATTATTCTTCCTCATTTACACTTACGGACTCTCTGTCTCTTACTATTTTGGATTTTTATTTGCATTTGTTTTGGTGTGGTGTGGCCTGCTTTCTGAATTGTTTGTGGCCTTTGAAAAACTTGGATAGGCTCCATTTTCAGATCCATGTTTAATCCCCTATCAACAATGCAAATTGTAGTCTCCCTTAACTGATTTTCTGCCTAATCAGAACATCAAACAATCTGTTTTCTGGACCCCTGGCTCTTTACTCTCACAGCTGTTCTTCTCCATAATCTTCATACTTCATACTTAGGTGCGTAGTTCTTATCTTCTGGCTTTTCTGCTGTTTTTGCTTGTTGTGTCATAAATGAGCTCTATGAAGAGAACATCTTTACCCTGCTGACTTTTGTATCACAGATATGATATCTAATTATGGACCAGATTCCTGCCTCTAGCAAAATGGCATAGCACTAGTGACAACAGTGGAATTATAGAAGTTTATAGCTGATGGCCCCTTGAGACCAGCCACTTATTAAGTCTGTCTCTCTGATGTATGACTTTCTAGTTCCTATGGCTTCCCTTGGGTTTTTTTTTTAAGGTATCTCTGTAATGCTGTTTGTCTCATAATTATATTTTAACATATAAACAAAGAGGTTAAAAGCTCTTTGGGACATGAAAGTTTCCTTATAAGTTAGATGAAACCATTTACTGATCTTGTTACCTTGTTCCCACTTATTCTGATTTTGGCGATATACCGTATATACTCAAATATAAGCCGAGTTTTTCAGCACGTTTTTCAGGCTGAAAAAGCCCCCCTCGGCTTATATTCGAGTCATGAAAAAATGCCTTTTTAAAAGAAAACAAATGAGTAGACCCGTGTCTGCAAAAATAGAAAAAACAGCCCCTTTCAGCTTCAGTATAGGTTAATTACCATAAGTTGATTTGAACAGCCTCCCGACTCTCAGCTGATTTGCTCTCAGCTGTTTTGGGCAGGGGTCTTTTTCTAGCTGCAAAGAGTGCTAGAGAGCACATTTTTCTTTCTGCAAAGAGAGCACATTTTTTTTCTCCTTGTGCAATTCAAGCTGAAACCGAAATCGAAACTAAAACAGGTTGCTGACTTTGCTGTTTGCTTGCATGTTGTAAAGGCAGATTTCTTTTTCCTCATCAAAAAAGGTAGGTGCAAACAATGGGAAATTTATGGCAAATGGCAAAAGAGGAGAGTTCAAGATTTTAAAACACAAAAGAAAAAAAAAGCTCTATTTAACTAGGGAATTGTAATAATTGAGATACTGTTAATTGTATATTGTGTTGAAAGCAGAAATGGTTAAGTTGTGGTTTGGAAGAATATATGGGGGAAATTATTTGGTTTATTATTATTGGTAAATATAATTACCGGTAATTGATTTGTAAGAAATTGGATTTCATGGAAATAATTGGAATATTCATGTTCATATTGATTAATATACAAAAAAGATACTTATATAACTAATTGATTTATATTAAAATGTTGAATTTGTATTGAACAACTGTAATATTACATAATTAATCAATGTGAGGATGGATATAAAAATAGATGACAAAGGGAAGAGGTATAATATAGAATAGAAGTGAAAAATTGAATTTGATTAAGATTAGAGATGAGGATGAAGAGTAATATTGGTTTTTTAAAAAAATAGATGAGGAATAAATATGGCAAAAAGGAAATATAGAAATTGTAAATTTAAGTGAAATGACTAAAGACTGTTTAAATTTGTGAACCGGCCAAATACTCTGTTCAAAGAAAATACGTTGTATGTTTGTATGTGTGTTTCTAATTATTGCTATTTATTCATATTTGTTCTCTTTTATTCTTTAAAGTTTAATAATTCATTCTTTATCTTGATATCTTTATATGTGTTTGGGGTTGGTTTTCTTCCCTTTCATCTTTTTTATTGTACAGCAATCTTTCTCCTCAAACCTACCACCTCTCTCTTTGAGAAAGGGGGGAGAAAGAGAATGAGAGAGAGAGTGGGGGGGAGAGAGAGAGAACGGGGGGAGAGAGAAATGTGATAAGATAGGGCAAAAACGTAAAATGTGAGGACAGTCGTAAGTTCGCGGACTGGTCACAAGTGCGAGGACCAGTCAAAAATTACTTTTTCAGCCCTCTGAGTAGTCCATATGCACAAAAGGACTACCCAGAGGGCTGAAAAAAGTGATTTCTCACAGGTCCTCGCACTTTTGACCAGTCTTTTTTTATTTTGAAATTTACCAGTAGCCGTTGCATTTCCCATCTCCGGCTTATACTCGAGTCAATAAGTTTTCCCATTTTTTGTGGTAAAATTGGGGGCCTCGGCTTATATTCAGGTCGGCTTATACTCAAGTATATAGGGTATATATATTTCCCACAATCATATTTGTATCCATTGTGGGAAATGCACAAACTAAGTTGTAAGCCTCCTGTGCTTGCTAATAAGTAACCCTAAAACAATTTTATATTTTGGTTATGGAAAATAATTGGATATGAATTTTGTTCTACTAGGTTAGGCAAACTGCACAACAGATTATCATTGGCTTGAAATAAATCACATGGCTAGCTTTTTTGTTTTTGTTTTTTTGTTTTTTTAAAAAAGGGAGAGTCATCAGATTATACTTGTCACCTCAATTTTAATTTAATAAGTGGTTTTATAAATGCATTTTCATGCTATAAAATGAATTATAATTTGTATCTTTCAATAATCCAAAACAGGAGAAGTATACATTAGTTTACAGTCTGATAATAAGGACAGATTCAAAAGATTATTTTACCTTAAGAAAACTGATAAGTAAGTCATCTTAAAACTTTACAGTAATACCGTGAAATGGCTAATGTGTGACCTATACTAAACAGATTAATCCTATAATGAATAAACAAGATAAGCCTATATTGTGTGCATGTTTCAATCTACTTGTTAATAGTGATATCATCTCTAGCTTCTAACAAAACTGCTGCTTTTAGATAAAGGGCCATATTTATATAGGACTGTCATTGTCCAATAACATTTGCATTCAGTGCTAAAATTAAAACCATTGTTCCAGTAGTTTAAACTATGTACGGTAAGAATAAATAAAATTGAAGAGGCTAAGACAAATGTAAAAACACAGTACCAATATCATTAAGATTATAAATAGGAATAGGATTGCAGAGTCAATTATGAATGCAGCTACATAAATCTATTTAATTGGTACACAATTATATAAAACTATATATAATGCTAAATGTTACTAAACAACAATGAGTACCAACAACTAACACAGACTATAAAATATGTGGCTCATTAAAGAGTTAAAGAGAGTCAGTTTGGTGTATTTTTTAAGGTATGTGGGTAGAAACCAGCTACAAAGTGAGCTGGGTGATCCTGGGCTATTTGCTGTCCCTCAGCCACAGGAAGAAGGTAATAGCAAACCATGTTTTAAATCTTGCAACACTATAGGAAGTAGTCCAGGATTCAAAACTTCAGGGACTAGTCCAAAGAGTCAACACTGACTTGAAGATCTCACCCCAAAAAATAAAACTAAAAAAATATTCAGTTATTTCACAACTGAATAAGGATATCTAACCATATAGTGGGGCTGTATTGCTATTATCCTTCTCATCTTTCCTATTACCTACTCCTATTAGTATCTTATGATATCATTTTGTTATTTGTATTTTATGATTTATGATTGTATCTTATGACTTATGATTCATCACTTTGCTATTTGTATGTACATTGAGAGCTTATGAACTGGAGACAAATTCCTGTATAAGCAATCACACTTGGCCAATAAAGAATATTCTATTCTATTCTATTCTATTCTATTCTATTCTATTCTATTCTATTCTATTCTATTCTATTCTATTCTATTCTATTCTACTCTATTCTACTCTACTCTACTCTACTCTACTCTACTCTACTCTACTCTACTCTACTCTACTCTATTCTACTCTGTTCTTTATGGAGTCTAGGGGAAGAGCTTTTCAGTGGTGGCACTTGCCCTTTGCGATATTCTCCTGTTGGAGGTAAGGGCATCATTGAAATATGTTTGTTTAGTAGCTTGGGTTGGTAGTTAGGCTGTTGGTTTAAGCTCCGAGCTTGGCAATTTGGGTGCAAACATTTCATCACCATTGTCAGGTAAGGACATACCCCATATTCCTGTTCTTTCAGAAGAGCCTCAAAACATGATTCTGTCAACTGGCCTGGGGCCACAATAGGATCATATATGCTAGGGGTGGCTGACTGGGTAGAGAAGCTCCCCTTGGTATTTTTTTTTTTTAGTTTTTGTTTATCTTTCATAATCTTTGTCTTGTATTATCTTTTATTTTATTATTATTATGCTCTAAGCTTTTCACAGTCATTAGATCAGTGAGATGAGCAGCATATAATAATAATAAATAAATTTATTGTTAGAAGTAAAGAAAGGAATATAAAATTAGTTTATTTGTTCAAGTTAAAATAAGACTTTACCCCCAAGTTCTGGTAATCAACTTTTTTGCTGGCAGGACTGAAAAGTTAATGTTTTCATGGATTTGTTTATAGATAAGGGATGGGATATGGGATAAAGAAGTATCTGTTTAAACTTATAGGGGGGAAGGTTTTTTTAAAATCTATTTGTACTTTGTGTGATTAAGATTGGAAGTCACTTTTTATATGTTTGGGTTTTTTTTCTTCACTACATTATCTCTTTTCTTTTTCTTCTTTCCATTCTCTTCTCTTCTTCTAAGTTCAGTTTGTATCAGCTTTTACTATGGCAATTAAAATTCTTAATACCGATTACATTTAAAAAAAGAAAGATCAAAACAATTATACAGATAGAACAATTTTAAAAATTAGGTACCGTCTGCTGTGCAAAGATGGCTCTACATTATCATTTTTCCCTATTTTCTTTCCTTCCCTTTACATTCATAGGTTTAAGCAATGGGCGTAGAAATCACAATTGCCACTGCCTTTCCCCAACCTATAAGCGAAGTCTTCCTTTAGAGCACATTGTTAAGTTGTCAAGGTTGCCACTTTGATTTCCTCCATTTTTTATTTTCAATGAGGACTATTTTGACAGGTCCAACGTAGGACTTCATTTGAAGCTCAGTGGTCTTTTATCCTTTTATCGTTGGGTTTATGGCTCTGGAAAGGGTATATTCTCTGATCACGTAAACTGACCTTGTGTGCAAATGACAATCAAATCATGAGTTTGAAGTTGGATTTCTCTTTGAATCCTCAATGTGTAGCGGCTTGTGGAAAAATATTGTAAGAAACCTATGGTGTCAGAGTTTAGGCAGCGTGACTAGTATTATGAGATAAACCCAGGAGCAACTCATAACACAGAGAGCCTTTAGATAATTAATAGTGGTTTTATCTACAGCTGAATATATACAGACTTATACGTGGTAAATACCTTTTCATGAAGCTACTGACTCAAGGAGAGCGATGACATACACAATGAGAGAGAACATGAGGAGAAGGAAATGTCCTCTAATGGCTTCCCTTATATTGGCAGCATCTTACCCAGCTTCTTAAAGTGGCAGTAACCCTGCAGCCTCATTCCCATTTCATCAGTTTACAGTTGCCTCTGCTTACAACTTCCCATCAGCTTACAGCTATTAAATCTACATACCCTGACATGTGGCCTGTTTCTACTTGAATTTTTCAGCCATATTATCACCGAAAATATTTACAAGTAAACATGTTTTTAACACATCTAGCTCAATTTGTGTATCTTTTTATTTCAGAATCAGTCATTGACTGATTTAAGGCATATGCCACTGGTTTCCAGTTATAATATTTGTAAAGAATTACAGCTTTTAAGCTAGATATCTCCCCCCCCACACACACACACAAACATAAAACTTTAAAACTAGCTCTTGGCTGTTTTGTTTTCTGTTTAGTGTACAGATAATGCTTTAAATACATTCTGTTACTTGGCCTAGAGCTTCAATCTCTCTAGTGAAGATCTAGAATGACTTTTCAGAAATGCATGATTGAGGAAGTAGCCCTTTGTGTACACAATTCAGAATTGACTCTGTCTCTGAAAAAAAAATAGTAACAGTACTTTCTATTATATTTGGGTGGTCACCATCAGTACTCAGGCTTTTTTTTTTTTTTTTTGAGAATGACTTCTGATGACCATAGAGCTTTGAAATAATAGAAAATACTTGTAGCTGGGTGTTTAGATTTTGGCAGTGGATTGATCTCCAAGCTTATTTCAATTTATTTTCTGAACATTTCATTACCAGACTAGATAACATCATCAGCAGGATTTTCTTGTCCTATTTCTCTTTAGCTTATAAATATCTTGTGTGCCGATGTGGTCAAAGGTTGAGTGATTGGTTATTTGTTTGGAGCTATATTTAAATTCTGAGCAGCTGGTTGGTTCTCTTGTTGATTGGTCATTCAAATTTTCTGGTTTCCTACATATTCATATGCTGGATCTAAATCAATAGACCATAGAGGTTGCATGGCATCATAAATGGTTTAGAGTGGTTTCTTCTGGAATATTTTTCAATTTCCCAGTCTAATCCTAATCCTACTGACAGGCTGAAATGCTACCAGTTCAGACCGGTTCGCCCGAACCAGTAGTAATAAAAGCTATCGGTTTGGACGAACCGGTATTTCTGACAATCAGCTGTGCCATGTGATTTATATTTGCTAGAAAGCAGGAAATCCTGCTTTCTAGCGAATCTAAATCGTGCGGCACAGCTGTTCCCCCCCTCGCTATTCTACTTACCTTAGAAAAGGCTTCTTGATCCTCCATAGGCACTGCACAGTAGCGCCTATGGTGCGCATGTGTGCACAAAGCATGTGTTTGGCGAGCACTGTGCATGCGTGCGTGCAGTGACCCAGTAGTGAGCAAACCGGCAATAGACTTCAGAGCATTTCACCCCTGCCTATGGAGCAAAAAATCAATCAAATGTTGCTAAGAGTCTGCCTTTAAGCAGATCTAATTATAGGTAGTCCTCGTAAACTAATAAACCATTCATTTTGTGATCGTCCAAAGTTACAAGGCAATGAAAAAAGTGACTTATGACCATTTTCACATTTACAACTGTTGCAAGAGTCCCATGGTCACATTATCAAAATTCATACACTTGACAATTGGTTCATATTTATGACAGTTGCTGTGTCTTGGGGTCATGTGATCCCCTTCTGTGACCTTCCAACAAGCAAAGTCAATGGGGAAGCCAGACTTACTTAACAATTGTATCACTAACTTAACAACTGCAGTAATTCACTTAACAACTGTGGTAAGAAAAGTCATTAAATGGGTCAAATTTCAACTAATAACCATCTCGCTTAGAAATTTTGGGTTCTACTGTGGTCGTACGTTGTTGACCACCTGTAAGGTATTCTACAAGCTTTCTAAAATGGCTGGTCTTGCCATTTTTCAAAATTTCTACAATTTACTGCTGCATAATTTGACTAGTTTTTGGTTTTCAGAGGTTTCATTCTAATGTGGGCCAAAAGAGTCTACCTATTTATTTTTTTTCCAT
This sequence comes from Ptyas mucosa, assembly GCA_012654045.1. Taxonomy (NCBI): domain Eukaryota; kingdom Metazoa; phylum Chordata; class Lepidosauria; order Squamata; family Colubridae; genus Ptyas; species Ptyas mucosa. The sequence goes on along the minus strand of WNWU01000017.1, from coordinate 3,211,632 downwards.
GGAGGTTTTGCATATTCCCTAAATGACCGAAATTTGCTTAATTTTTTAGGAATAGAGGTTGTATTTTTTATACCTATTAACATAAATTCTACTTTTCTATTGCAGCAGCAATACTGTTCATATGAATGGAAACCTCTTTATGCTCTTTGACTGTAAAACAATGACATAAGTTTTACATTCTCCTGAATAATACTACATTTGCAACAGGGGTGAAATGTAAAATTTGTTACTACCGGTTCTGTGGGTGTGGCTTGGTGGTGGTGGGGTAATGTGACTGGGTGGGTGGGTGTGGCCAACTTTTTTTTTTTTTTTAACTTTTCAAAGCATTTTTTCTAATGCTTTGAAAAGTCTCTGCGATCAGGCAATTCAGCTGGGATCGTCAGAGAGGCTTTTTAAAAAATACCTCTCTGACGATCCCAGCCGAGTTGCCTGATCGGTCCGAACCAGGAGCATTTCACCCCTGATTTGCAATATGTAGGAATATCATCAGTACTGTTTGCCTATATCTGGAATGCTAGGCAAAGAACTGTTGCCTTAATCTGATTGACCTGCTGAGCTCTTAAGATATTATCATATATCTTGCAGTAAATTTTGTAATTTCATATTTTAAGTGAACTTGAAATATATTTGAGGCACTTCTACTCTCTCCAATATGCAAGTTAATTTTATGATATGGGATTTCCCACCACCCACCTTATTTTCTATTGGTGCTAAGCACATTTCAAAGCATTGCACATGTCATGTTTTCTACAAAATGGAAAATTGTATGTGTGTGTGTGTACTACCTACGTGAGTGTTGAGTGCTTTTTTGTGTGTGTGCTGATTTTTCTTAACCTTCTTTCTGCTTCATTTCTGAAAAGAGCTGGCAACAAACCTGAGGCTGTAATCTGGGCCTTACTTAAATGCATAGAGTTGAACTCCTCAGGTATCATTTCTGGGCAAATACAGAATTGCCTTTTCTGTCTCTTTGTGTTTTAGAACATTTCACATAATCTTCAAATTATGATTTCACAAAAGGAGGTAATGGTAGCAAAAGGAACAACTAAAGAACTTCCAGGTTCCAGAAAGAACTGAGCTTGCAATTTCTTTTATCTAAGATCAAGGCTCAATAACTCAGCGTCTTTTATTGTAGAATGACTGCAACAAATGTCAGTTTGGCTTGGAGCAAGGAGAACAAAGTGAAGAATCAGGAATGTTACTTCAGTTGAAACTAGATTAAGTTTCAAACACTCTACTCACTAGGAAAGATAAGTCTCTAAAATATCTGCCATAGTCATGATATTCCTTGACATATTTTTAAGTTGAAGTGACTTGTGGTTTTGCTATGGGACAAACAGGAAAGTGGTCAAATAGATTGTTCTCCCTCACACACAATCATTCTAGATTTCTAAGTAAAACCTACAAATTTTGAGTTCTGGGATTAAAAAAAATCTGAAGGAACTATCTTTCAAAACCAATCCCCTAAAGTCTTTTTCCTGGAGACTTCAGTAGAACAATTAATTTTATTTTTTTTTGCATTCCTTCTTCCCTTTTCTTTGTAAGTTCAAAGTTGTATATATTTTATCCCTGCAATTGTCTGAGCTGCCTCCCTCCCTCCCTCCCATCCTAACAAATCTGGATGTTCCAAAGTAAACAAGAAACATTAACAACAAACAACAGCTGTGGTGGTATTCAAGTAATTTAACAACCGGTTCTCTGTCCTAATGATTTCTTCCAACAACCAGTTTGCCAAACTGTTCAGAAAGTTAACAAACGGTTCTCCTGAAGTAGTGCGAACTGGCTAAATCCCACCACTGAACAACAGTAATAGACAAGTACAGAAGAATGAAAGATGGTGAAGATGACAATAACCAGATAGTAGGAAAAGACAAATTAAATTATAAATTAAGAGAACAACAAAGGGAAATCAAGTCTTCTATTTGAAAGAAAAAAGCAGTCAATTAGGCAAGCAGATAACCTCAGCTACATAAAAGTGTTGGCTTTCATAACTGGTTTTTGGTTATCAAACAATGTTTGAATTTCCTATCTGTGGCTCATCCTGCATGTGATTGTGGGATTATTTGGATCCTTTGACTAGAAATGAACACTTCTTGGATTTTTTTTCTGAATCTGGAATTCATCTCTCTGAAGGTTTGCTAAACTCCAGAGAGATGAATTTGCCGGCTTTCCAGGGAGAAAATATTGAGTTTGCACTGTTATTTTGGTGACAGATTTACACTTTTACTAAATAGCTTGAGTTCATAATCTGAGGTGTGTGTGTGTGTGTGTGTGTGTGTGTGTGTGTGTGTGTGTAGTTAGCAGCCCAGAACCAGTGGTGGGATTCAGCCAGTTCGCACCACTTCGGGAGAACCAGTTGTTAACTTTCTGAGCAGTTTGGCAAACTGGTTGTTGGAAGAAATCCAAGGGCAGAGAACTGGTTGTTAAATTACTTGAATTTCACCACTGCTCAGAACACCTGACTTCTAGATTGTCTTCCCTTAACCAAGGATCATATTTCAGCTTGAATACTATAGAAAGATGTAACTTATGTTGAACTGATGTGAGATAGTTTTGTTCTCTTATATTACTGGACTTTAGACCTTTTTTTTTTTTTAAGTATTTGACTTGCAGCTGTTATGGCTGAGCTGCTGTTTTGCTCAGGGGCTAAAGAAACTCCTTCCACAGCTATCTGATTCCCTGCTGGCATGAAAAGCATTGGATGCAATCAAGACCACAGCCATCAGAAATAATGGCATATGTGATTGGACTTTTGTGAGAAAAGTGCTTTGCTAAAAAAGAGAAAGCAACATCATAACCTCCATTTTATACGTTGCTTTGATGGGATGTCCTTGTGATCAATGAATCTTCAAGAGACTAATGATTCTCTCTTCATTGGAGGGTGGGAGGAAAATAAGAAACAATCTTTTCAGACGTGTCGAGGAGTACAATGTCCATTTCTATTGCATTTAGACCTATGATATAATCTATATTATACGCAGGAGCCAAAAGAGCCAGATACATTATTAATAGTGCATTTCACTTTTACAGAGGAGAAGGAGGCATGCGTTGGTTGTGAAACAAATAAGTTTGTGCTTTTCATCAGATATTCTACATTAGTCTAATGTGGAGATCCCATTAAGTGTTGTTGTTTTTTTCTCATTTTTTTTTTTGCAAGCAGAGATTCAAATAGGTCTCTGCCCATATTGAGGTTCCCTGGGGGAGGGGGGGGATTTTAAAAAAAGGATGCAATGAAATTAGATCTTGATAACTAAGAAGTTTTTCTTCTACATGTTTTCTTCTTTTCCACAGATAACTTTCCAAGACTAAATAGACAGAGGATAAAACTAAACATAGTATGTCCTGCTTTGCTTAAACAACAACCAAATTGTTAAACAAAAACCATGGACTAGGATCACATTGTAGGAAGAGTTATATTGAATTTGGTGGTAAATTCTAAAATTTAGAGAACTTTTGAATAGTTTTCTTATATAGAAAGTAGCCTGAGTGGCGTAGGAGGCTAATGCCTCCTACTAAGGCAGCATTTAACATCCAGCTGCCTGCAATTACTGCGAGTTCAATTCTCACCAGGCTCAAGATTGACTCAGCCTTCCATCCTTTCTAAGATGGGTAAAATGAGGACCCAGTTGTGGGGGCAATAAGCTGATTTTGTATAAAATATACAAAAGTATGAAGGCTATTGCTTAACACATTGTAAGCCGCCCTGAGTCTCCGGAGAAGGGCGGCATATCAATAAAATTTAAAATATATATATATATAGTATAAGCCATCAAAAGGAATTTTGATTGTGGTAGAATGAAATAATGTTTAATACATATATTTCATTGGCTGTTCTTTCTAACTATGTGACATAGGAGTGATATGAAGTTGGCCAAGTGATATCTATTTACTCAAGATTCAATCACTCATGAAATCCTAATTTGGCAGAATTGAGATATATGAGTCTTCCTTTGTGCAGTTAAGATGTGAGGGCTACTGATGCCCTTTTGACCTGAAAATTGGAATTAGCCCCAGTCGATTATGCTGCAAAATCATGAAACTGCATCTCACTTTTTTGGCCATGTCATGCAGGATAATTCACTGATGAAAGCAATTATGTTCGGAAGAGTTAACGGTAAAAAGAAACCAAGCCACTCAACAAACTGGACACCATTGAAGCTGACACCAGCCAGAGCGTAGAACAACTCAAAGAAGTAGTGCAAGATTGGAAGATGTGGAGAGATCTGGCCCATAGAATCACCAAAAGTTGGACATGACTGGACATCATCATCATCATAATCAATTATGCTGGTTAAGAAATATAGAACAGTGAATCCACGGGCCACACATTAAATATTCTAACTTTATTTTGGTCACTCTGGTCTATCCTTTCTATGGACAGATATTAATCAATGAGTCAATGAACAATAAGGCTGAGAAGGAATTTCATCTATAGATGAGATTGGATTTTGACTTTGAGGGGAGGGAGAAGAGCAGCATGCTTCCTCATTATAGCAATAGTTGCTGTTTTGTTGGGTTGCTTTTATCCCTCACATTTCTATTCGGCTTAGGTGCTGCATTACAAGGTGCATATGTGCATGTGTGTATGTGTGTGTTTTGCTTGCACCCTTTGCCCTTTTTAAAAATATATATCAAGATCAATACATGAACAGTGTGGGATCTGGGTATCATTCATTTGGAGACAAGTGGCAATAATGATATTAATAATAACCCTAACCCTTTGCCCTTTTCCATTGAGTGCTGCCGATTCATTGTACATAGAGACACTAGCTTCTACATCAACTTCAGCAGTGAAATCTGGCCAGATCTATACAGCTCACACGAACCGGTAGCACCAGCAGAGGGAGGCTCTGCCCACCCACCGGGACGTCATTAAGTCCCGTTTTTTACCCTCTGCGCATGCACAGAAGAGGCACGTACGTTCACACTCCCGAACAGGTAGTGAAGGTAAGTGCATTTCACCACTGGTCTATTTGCATTACAAACTTCTAGTAGAATCTTTTCTTTGAACTGTATATATTTGCAGAATCTCTAATGTACCTATAACCCTCATTAATTTTTTCTCTTGCCATTTTAACTGAAATATGTGATGACTAGGAAATAAACACAGAGCAAACTGCATCCAAATGAAACCCAAAAAAGAAACTAAAAGTACATGCAATGTGCAGCTATGCAAAGGTTTCACCTCTGAAGTATTAAATGAAAACAATAGGAAGGAATGAAGTGGGAAGGAAGGGAAGAAAAACAAATAATTTAGAACTGATTGCGTGTTAGACCATGGTTGTGAATCACATTGTGAATTCCAGTTTAAAGGAAAACAGAAAGAGACAACAATAGCCATAATTACTTATACCCCAGGATACCTAAAGAGTTTTAACAATAACTTGCTTGCTCACAAAGAGCCTGATGAAAAGGGAAAAAAAATCCACCATGAATCACAGGAGCTGAATTTAAGCTCCAGTGAATTTGGTATCATAACAAATAATCTTTTTTTTAACAACCTGAAATACAACTTACAGGCATTGCCAAATGGGCAACATCAAAATTAAATTGACTATATAGAACAGAATAGAGTCCTTTATTGGCCAAATGTGATTAGACACACAAGGAATTTGTCTCCGGTGCATAAACTCTCTGTGTACATACTGTACAACAATAGTGATAGACCATTATCATAGTGATTGTAAAAATACATTCATCATAAAACATTAGATACAACACTTAGTGATAGTCATGGATACGAAATAAGCAATCAACATAAATCATACTAGGATACTAAGTAACCAATATAAAGCGTTGAATACAAGCAACAAAATTATAGTCATAAGAAGATAAGGAGATAGGAAGAGGGAAGTTGAGAATAATGATGGTAATATTGCCTTTCTAGATAGTTTGACAGTGTTGTGGGAATTAGTTGTTTAGTTGAGTGATGGTATGGGGGGGAGGAACTGTCCTTCTGCCTAGTTGTTCTGACGTGCAGAGCACTATAGTCATTTTGAGGGTAGAAGTTGAAACTGTTTATGTCCATGATGCGAGGAGTCTGTAGCTATTTCACAGCCTTCTTTCTGGCTCATGCAGTATATAGGTCCTCAACGGAAGGCAGATTGGTAGCAATTGTTTTTTTCTGCAGTTCTCATTATCCGTTGAACTCTGTGCTTGTCTTGATTGGTTGCAGTGCCAATCCAGACAGTTATAGAGGTGCAGATGACAGACTTAATAATTCCTCTGTAGAATGGTATCAGCAGCTCCTTGGGCAGCCTGAGCTTCCTGAGTTGGTGCAGGAAGAACATTCTTTGTTGTGCTTTTTGATGACGTATATGATTTGGCGTCCATTTTAAGTCTTGAGATATTATAGAACCCAGAAACTTGAAGGCCTCTACTGTTGTTACAGAGTAACAACAGTAGTATATCTATATTACAAGCAGAGATGGAAGACTGCTTTGCAGTCAAGCAAACTAAAACCTCAAGCTTGAACTTCTGGGCAAAATTCCAACTTAAACTTAAGAAGGCACAGAAAATCATCAAGCCAATAGGATACAATCTTAGCACTATTTCTTATGACCATGTGGTAAAGATTTAAAAAAACCCAACCACTTATGTTTTATAAAGAGGATTTGCAAAGAACTCTGGACCAAAAATTGTGGTTATCATAAAAGATTCAGCAAGATAAAACCTTTCGTGTTCTAAAAAGCAAAGCAAGGTGAGTGAAATTACTGTTTACTGGTACATTGAAATGGCAGAGAAAAAGCACAAGCAAATACTAGCAGTGGAAAATTTACTCAACTAAAAGTCTGATTTCAGAGGACAGCAAGACAAGAAAAGGAAATATATTTAAATGAGCAGTGCAGTGCAAAGATATTGAGGTCAGCAATCAAATGAGAAAGAAAAGAGGATTTTTTTTGTGAATTATAGAAATCAAAAGAGAAACTTTTTTATGTGAAGATAAGTACAACAAAAGAAGCTAAACTCTAATGGAGAAAAAGAAGAGAGAAGAGATGATGTGAATACAGGAAGAATCAAATAATAATAATAAAAAAGGCTGCAATATCTCCGATCCATAAGAGATATGGATATAAGGTAAGACTTAGCTAGAGCCAGACATTTTGAAAAATGAAGCTAAATGGGCCTTAGAAAATTTGGCTTCCATCAAGGATGCAGCAGTTGATGTAATGGCAGCAGAATTGTTTAAAAACTTGTATGCTGATGGTGTTAAAAAGCTGCTCACAGTTTCTAAGCAGTGTGGAAAACAGAGGCAGTCAAAGAACTGGAAAAGATCAGTCTACATTCCATTTCAAAAGTGCAATGCTCAAGAATGATTGAACTATTGAAGAATTATCTTATACACTAGTAAAATAAAGCCCCCAAAGCTGGACTGTTTCATCTGCTTATAGAAAAAAAAATGCTGATTGGGAAGCAAGAGTTAGAACATAGAATAATAGAGTTGGAAGACAGTAGTGGGATTCAACCAGTGTAACAACCGGTTCACTGATCGTGCACAGGGTGCATTTGAATTCAGCTCTAAGACTTACCTTCTACTGCAGCCCCAGTGAATAAAACAGCTGAGGCACAGCTATCAGCTGGACTTCAAACAAAGGAAATAAAAGTAAGTAAAGAGAAGGGGTGGGCGGGCTCAGCCGATTGTCGAAGCAAACCAGTTCACTCCCAGCTGATCATAGGAGCTACCGGTTCATCTGAACCAGTCCGAACAGGTAGAATCCCACCTCTATTGGAAGGGGAGCTTGAAAGTCTTCTAGTCCTGCTTGAGGAGACACTATGACATTTCAGGTAAATGATTGTCCAGTTTCTTTTTGAAAGCCTCCAGTGATGGAGTAGCCACAAGGCAAGTTGGTTGATGGCTCTCACCATTAGGATATTTCTCCTTAGTTCTAGGTTGCTTAGGTACTCTCTTTGGTTAGTTTTCATCCATTGTTTCTCATCTTGCCTTTCAGTGCCTTGGAAAGCAACTCAGTGGTTCAACTGTGGGAAAGAATTGGAAATTTTGTCACCAGATTTATTTTGCGTCAATGTAGAACATACCATGAGAAATATTAGACTGAAAGAAACAGTACTTGGAATGAAAATTACTAGGAAAAAATCTAACATCTCTGATATACTTTTAGTAGCTAGAAGTGAAGAAGGCTTAAGTAAACACTTGTTCGAGTTTAATGAATAGAGTGCAAAGGACAAGCTGCTGTTTAATCATAAAGATTATATTCAGTGTCAATGCCAACCCATTGCAAGAAGGTTGAAAAAATTGTAGAAATAGTGAGTGACTTTTTCTGGGCTTGCTAATCCACAGGAATTCTAATTATAAACATGAGTCAAGATAGGTCTGCTTCAGAGAGAGAGAGAGAGAGAGGGAGGGAGGGAGGGAGGGAGAGAGAGAGAGAACTAATCTAGATAAAACATTAAGTTATAAAGACCATAACACTGCAATAAAAAGACAAGGCCTGGTTTTTTTTTATGTAACAAACTGCAGTGAAAACTGGGCCATGAGATAGGCTGTGTGGGGTGTGTGTGTGTGTGTGTGTGGAGGGGGGTAGTGATGTGGGTGTGGTGCGGTGTGTGTGTGTATATATGTATTTTTTAAAAATCACCCCTATGGTTAGTATGTTTCTTCGTCAATCTCAGATCCTCCTCCAAGGTCTGGGAGTTTGAGGGCTTTGCATAGTATTTTAGCTGTTCCTAACAATTGCACTCTTTTAGACTGAGAGCTGAGATGTGGTTCCTGGGATCTGTTGGAGCCAGTCTCCCCGGTTAGGAGTCACAGCCCAAGTTGACTATTCACTATGTTGAAGCAGGGTGAAATGCTCCTGGTTCGGATGATCCGGTAACGATGGAGGCGGGTGGTTCGGAGAACTGGTAGCAAAAATCCCTGCTCCCCCACCCCCCAAACCCAGCTGAGCCACACAATCATCAGATGCTTTTTTATTTTAACTTTTAAAAGCATTTTTTTCTACAACTACGGCTGAAAAAATGCTTTTAAAAGTAAAAAAAAAAAAGCCTCTGATGATCGCGCGGCTCCTCAAAGGCATTTAAAAGAAAACAAGGGTTTTTTTTCTTTTAAATGCTATGACGATCCCAGCTGAGTTTTAAAAAAGCCTCTGCCGATCAGGGAACTCAGCTGGGATTTCAGAGCCTTTTGAAAACATATTTTTACAACCTCTTAGCCAAAAAGGTTGTAGAAAAAATGGTTTTAAAAGTAAAAAAAAAAATTGGCCACGCCCACCCAGTCACATTACCCACCACCAACAAGCCATGCCCACAGAACCGATAGTAAGAAATTTTAGATTTCACCCCTGTGTTGAAACTATGGGTAACTACTGTTCCTTAGTTAGTGTATAGGCAGGTCTTCTGTCCATCCCTTAGCCTACATCATAATCTCCTCCTCTCCTTTCTTCTTCCAGAGAGAAAAAATACATATTTCCATTAGAATCCAATGGTCTAGGCTATATTCTGATTTTGCATCCTTTATATGCAATGATTTGCCCAGATTTGGAGGCAAGACACAAACGAAATATGCAAAACCTTCCTCTCTTTTATCAGGCTCATCTACGCTTTTCATCTAAAGAATACAGTACAATGCAGGATACCAAAGTACCATATACATTAACAACTGAAAAGGATGAGATATCCTGAAGTGTGTGTGTGTGTCTGTGTGTTGGTGTTGGTGTTGGTGTTGGTATTGTTTATATTATATGCGATTATATGTATTATTTTTGAGGATCTTTTTCATCTGTGAAAGGATTTTGGTTGTAAGCTACCGAGAGCATTCAGGAATGGACAGCATTCAATTAAAGAAAAAGTAAATAAACAGACAAACATAATCTCTGCCTGGATAAATCTGCTTTAAAAACCTCACCAACCACAGAATTATTGATAGGAACCCTTGCATCTCATTGGAGAAATCTTTCCCATCATTTTAGCCTTAATATTAGAATGGCTTCCCAGAATGCATAATACAGTGCTGGTGACCAAAGCATTGTATCATATGAATAAATACAGTACTATGGGTCACTAACACTGTGCTTTTCAAGTCAAATAAATAAATATGAAAAGGATTACTGCAGAATGAAGATATGCTTGCGGTCTTTTGAAATGATAAATATAATTATCCTCTGAATTTTTTTTTATAGAGCATATTAAAAGTCTTTGCCCCATTTAAGTAATTTTGCTAACATTTTTTGCCTATGAATTCTATTATTTTTTATTCTCTCTCTTTTATCCATGCATTTTTGTTACTTTCAAAGTCTTCAGTATGATGTTTAGAAGACTATACATATTGGAAAAAATAATTATAATTGTAGTTGTTAAATCTGTGTAGATGTTATTATTATCAGCCTTAATTTATCCAGCACAGAATGAAGGCCTTTTCTTTGAAAATTATGGTCTCCTTAATCCATAGTCTATTATCTGAGTCCACTATTTATTGTGGAGAGATAGATAGATAGATAGATAGATAGATAGATAGATAGATAGATAGATAGATAGACAGACACACAGACAGACAGACACACAGACACACAGATGATAGATAGATGATAGATAGTTTTACTTCTTTATTTCCTAGTCTGTGACTGAGAGAGTGTGACTGATCCAAAGTCATCTTGTCAACTTTCATGAATAAGGGATGACTAGAAATTGGATACCCCCATTCCTAGTGTAGCAGCCTAACTACTACTTATATCTCTCTATATTTATAAATTATAATAATCATATTCTGTGATGACAAGTTGATCGTTTTATGCATTTTTCTCCCTGACCCTAGAAGTTCTGATTTACACAACAAAAGAAAAAAATGCAATCAAGTGTAATAATTTTCTGACCTCATACAAGAATAAACAGTGTTGAGGATGTTAATTGAAAAAGAAGGATCCCAAAATGCCTCCTTAGACTCCATGGTGGATCTACTTGCTCAAAAGAGAATGGGGCAATTGCTTGCTGAATACATACAAAGATACAGCTTTCTGAAAGACAGGTCTTCTGCAGTTGTGGTCAATGCTCTTTTGGTCAAGGCCAACCTCATGTCACAGCTCTTTTCATATTTCCAGTTAACTGAATTGCTTATGTTACATCACACACAGCTATAATTTATGTCCCTGAGCTCAGAACAAGGTGTGCTGAGTTTAAAATATTTTGATATGCATCATGAATTCCCCCAAGTGAAGTAATTTTCACAGTGCTTGATTTACAGAATATGGGCATTTTTTTAAAAAAATTCTTCTGTTATATTTATTATATATAAATTTCTTCTGTTCTTTTATACTCTAGTGTAAAAATCATGCAACCAAGAAGAAGAGAAGATTGGCACCTGGGGACCTTATATTTATTAGCAAAATGGCTAATTCAAAGAAATATTTGTTAGCTTTTTTAATAATAGCTTTGTTTGTTGCAGTCGTGTTAAAATGACTGCAAACCAGAAAGTGGAAGAATCATATAATAAACCATTTCATAGCATACACTCGAGTCACATTTCAAGGAACCATAGTAACTGAATTAAAATCTGTGTTTGATTTTGTGTGTATCTGTATATGACTGTAGCCTTTTGCAGAAATATATATTCACTGGCTATACTGTACTGTACTATGTGCTGCAATATAACTTTATTATTTTAGCACTACAAATTTGCTTAATTTTACAGACGATCTTTCTTTTCACTTTTTTAAAAAATATATGTTGCAATAAATCAATCATACAATTCGTAGTCTCACTACAGAAGGTGCTTAAAAAAGGAATGAAGCAGCATCACCCAAGAATATGAGGGAAAGAACAGAAAAAGCCATTTATATTTCATTACAAGCTTGGGGAAACTTTTTTCTGTTAAAAGCTTAGAGCCCAAGCATCAGGGTAATCCTGAGGACAAGGGCCTATTAGTAACCACCTGGGTACTGACTTCTGATGACTTGAGAATATCTTCAGCTGCTTTAAATTATTTAGCTTGCAAATAAGTGCTTCAAAGTTGCTAGCTCTGAATGAAATTTTAACTAAGCTACTTCAGTCCTTTAGCCTATCAAATTATCACTTCAGTGAAAAGAGGAAAAAAAACCCGACTGGTTCCTAGTCTTTTCTGCTTCATCAGTTGAAGGAGATATTATCTTTGTAATACCAGCAAAGGTCACTTTTCCTGTTACAGCTTTAAAGCATTGTTTAATATTGGGCTTTTGATGCAGTATATAAGACTGAATCTGGAATGTTGATCTTTAGATGGTTCAGGTGGACCTACCTAATGAGATCTATCATTTATGAGCCTAAGTAATCTCTTCAATGGAGATTAGGTGAAAATCATGAGTAGGGTTACTCTGATAATTCAATAGTGCTTAGGCTGGAGCAAGATAGGGCACTGAGTTTCCTCCCATTTCCCCTTCTATATTCCAGCTTGTTGTGACAGCTTCTATCAGAGTTTTTGTATATATACCCTGTTTCCCTGAAAATAAGGCATCCCCTGATAATAAGCCCAATTGGGGTTTGGAGCACATGCGCTAAAATAAGCCTCCCCCCCGAAAATAAGCCCTCCCCAAAAATATTTAAATGCAGAGCTGGAAATCAGGCAAGATGGCAAGAGGAGCCTCATCTTGCTCCACATGCCCCAAAATAATAAGACCTCCCCGAAAATAAGGCCAAGCGCTTATTTTGGGGTTCAAAAAAATAGAAGGCAGGGTCTTATTTTTAGGGAAACACGGTAGAATGTTACATTAAGAGGCAGACTAAAAAGATTGTCTTGTCTTGCAAAAATATGAAGTGCTGCTCACCAGTCCAAAGTCGGTATTATTATTATGATGATTGATCACACATCTCGCACAATCAGTTTAGACCAGGGGTGTCAACCTGAATTTCTTTGAAGGCGGGATCAGCATTGTAGTTCTGTGGGGGGTGGGAGATGGGACCAATGCCTCCAGCACCCTGCTGGCCAGAAGAGGGTGCAGGGGGGGAGCTGTGCATTTTTGGCCTGGATGGCCTCCTGCACCACTCTGCTGGCCAAAATGGCAAGGGGGGGTGCTGGACGGCCTCCTGCAGCACTTTACTGGCCAAAATGGTACATGGGGGCACCGCCCACACCCCGTTTTGGTTGCCAGAGGCACCAAGGGTTGGTCCTTTGCTATTTCCAGGCTGGCCCCGCGGGCCAGATTAAAGCACCCTGCAGGCCAGATCTGACACATGAGCCATGAGTTTGACACCCAGTTAGAATGAACTTGGCATTTTTGTTCAATAATCATTCTTCTCAAGGAGCTGGAATAGGCAGATATTATTTGATGCTACTAAAGCTATGGTAAACTATTCCAACTAAAGCTGTCTTTTGAAATTGACTAATGGTGATTTTATCAATGCTGATGATGATCAAATAAAGGTTGGAATTGCATTCAAGGTGTCTATCTTTGCTTTTTTTTTGTCACAATCATTCTACCTGTTTTTGTAGATCTTTGTATTTTGTGATTTTCTCCTGTTCTGTTGTCTCCAGGTACTATGATGTCTACCGATTCTAGACATTTTTGTCTTTGTTGTTGTTGTTGTTGTTGTTGTTAACAGTGTTAAGCCTGGGGTGTTATGGAGCAGGTGCTTCTCTGTTTGAATTCTAAAGTCCCAGAGCACTTTAGTTTCATTTTATATTGCTTTGGCAGTTGCTTTGTGGTCCATCACTTCTTGTTGCAGGTAAGTGGTATTTCTTGAAGGTATTCCAATGGCACTATTATTACTTTCTCATGCATTTTTTGTAGTCAGTCTGTGCAATCGTCTTGCAGCAGCTAACTGTGTGGTTTACTTTTCAAAGTGATCCAGTTCATGATTCCACTTGTGTAGCTAATCACTGGAATTGTCCAGGTGTTAATTGCCTTGATGGTATTTCCTCCTGAGGAACTGAGTTTGGACTTTAGAATCCTCTTCATTCTCATGATATATTCACTTCTATTCACATTGGTGATCATATGTTAAATCTCAGAGGAAATAGCATGTGATCTAGAAATAGAGATACATCCTTTGTGTGCTTAGATCAATTTAAGACAGGGCACAATACCACCGGTGTCTTTTGAAGAAGTGATGCCTTCATCTAATCTTATCAGAGAATTATCATCTGTGTCCCAGCCATTAGGAGATGTCATCTAGTCTTTGGAGGGGTGGTGGTGGTAAATTATACTGATTATATTCAATTTTATGCTATAAAAGTCCTAACTCTGTGTCTGAAGCAGGGGTCCTCAAACTTGGCAGCTTTAAGAATTCTGGGAGTTGAAGTCCACAAGTCTTAAAGCTGCCATGTTTGAAGACATCTGGTCTGGAGGCTTTGAGACCTTGATAACTAAGACTTATCTCAGCAACCTGGATATAGCGTTTGTCCAAAACATGTCTTTCCCATGTCTATTTCATTCCTACTCAAAATGAAGTTGCTTTCCCATTAAAGTAGCTGTACCATAACTTGTGGGGCCCTTTGGACTCGTGACTCTTGCTGGAACAGCAATTGGAGCAGAGGTGGGATTCAGCCGTTTCTGTTCAGTTTGGGTGAACCGGTAGTGGCGACTGCGGGAAGCTCCACCCACCTGCCCGGACATTATGCGCCTGCGCAGAGGAGGCGCACACTCACATTTGCGAACCAGTAGGGAAGGTAAGTGAATCCCATCTCTAAATTGAAGCTATGATTAGAAAAAAAACCTTTGAGTTGTTGAACCAGCTATACGTCTATTTGGATCAGGAAGAAGATTTGGAAGCTACAGTTAGTACAAAATGCATAGCCATATTGCTAATGGTGAAAGCTGTTATTATAAATGTTATACTTGGTCTCCAGTTCCTGCATTGGTAGTTAAGTGGCTTTTATGTCTAGTTCAAAGTTCTGGTTATGATCTCTAAATCTCTATGAAAATTAACTCCAGGATAACTTAGGTGTCAGCCTTTCAAGGCTGCCATAAAGAGGAGGAGATGAGGCTTGAACTTTTACCTACTTATTCTTTTTGTAGATAGTGTTGCTTGGAGATGGGATGGGAAGGGATAATTCCTGGGGTTGGAGGAAGGAGCTGAGAAGATTGAGCTGGAAGATGGTCAATAAGAAGTTGAGGTTTGGGGAACGGAAGGGGAAGGTTTTGGGGCCAGAGGGTTAGTATTGGCTACGATGAAGTTGGGACCAGATCTGTCGTTCTCAATAAATGAGATATTTCAGCAAAGACTAATTGCTTGGGAGTGAAATTTATTTGAGATGACATCGGAGCCTGACATTAGGAACATTTTTCTCCAGCTGAATCTGCCTGGACCATGCTTCTATGAAGGAAAAGGATACTTATGATTCTATCTCTACATGTACAAATGAGCCTGTAGTCAATCCTCCTCTGTTGTGACCATAATATTATGAAATATTGATGTATTGGATACCTTCTTATTAGCCTTAGACCAGCTGAATAAGGTTGTTTTATCTGACTGGGAAATTGGGGGGTGATTTCAGTTGTTGAATTGTTGTGTAAGCGTTCATCTGTATTTGTATTTGCCTGTTTGTTTTGATGTTTGGATTCTATGTAAACTGTCAGGAGTGAGTTTTCAGTGGACAGTATCAACAGCCTTGTAATGAAACGAAACTTGTATTTTATAGAGAAAATGTGTCAAGGTATTACAGATTTTATGTCTCTCTTATTGATGGGGGACAAGACAAAACACATGCAAAATTGACACGTAACAGATCCATTTGCCAATTTCTAGAAACTGGCTTGCCTTAATGCTTCCTAACCTACTGTATGAACATATTGCAGTACAGATAAATGATACAAAGATCATTCTTCCATTGAGTGAAAGGCTGTGAAGAATGACGACGAAGAAGCAACAGAGAGAATTAGGCCAACATACTCATGTCTGGGTCTCTACCTTACCCAAGCTTAGGTAGTTGGGAATATGAAGAACAACTGACTACCTCATCTTTATAGACAGTTCTCGACTTATGAGGGTAATTGAGCCTAAAATTGCTAAGCGACAGTTGTTAAGGGAGTTTTGCCCCATTTCAGACCTCTCTTGTCACAGCTGTTAAGTGAATCTCTGTAGTTAGTAACACAATTGTTGAGTGAATCCGGCTTCTCCATTGACTTTGCTTGTCAGAAGGCCATAAAAGGTGAGGTAATCACATGACCCCGGGACACTGCGACCGTCAGAAATATAAGCCAGTTGCCAAAAGTCTGAATTTTGATCACGTGACCATGAAAATGCTGCAATGGCCACGAGTGTGAAAAAACGATCGTAAGTCACTTTTTTTTTCAGTGCCATTGTGATCTCGAACAGACACCAGACTCTAAATTGAGGATTACCTGTATTTCTACATTTTCCTGAGATTTTGGAAAGGAATGATCAAAGTACTCATTGCCACCAAGCCTGTAATTTGAAGGGGAAAAAAAAGTGCTAGCTTTTCCTCCACCACATCACAAATGGATTGTTCCAACATGGAGATAGTACTACCTCCATGTAAAATGGATTCCTCTGCTTTGTTCTGCCCATGCAAACATGTGTGTGCCCACCAGCGTTGTACCCTGTATCATAACTACATCTCATCTGGTCTGTCCTTAGGATTTTCTTTCCTAATGAGCCCATCAACCATCAGATCCAAGCATTAAGGGCTTTTATTATCCTGGCTACATTTTCTTTTATTTTAACAACTTCTTATATCATGCTTAATGCAAAAGTCATGCAATATTGAGCAGTAACTGCTGTTAATTTCCTGCTATATATCATTTGCACTTTTGTTGAAAGGAGAGAGTAATTAACACGCCGTAATTATCATACTGATTGTCTTCTTTAGCTTATGAGAATAAAGTCATTGAAACCTTCACTGAACTTACAATAGTACATTTTATTGTTTTCCTTAATAGTACCCAGAGATATTCCCAAGCTTACATTTTTGCTGAAAACTGGTGTGATCTAGCACTAACAGGTTCCCTAAATGATTCAATTTGGAACAGAGTAATGTAAGATTTTATAGTGTCTATTAAAAAAAAAAGAGGGTGGTGAGGGTTTTTTTGTTGTTGTTGCATGAATACAATGCTATCTTTTTTGGTAAACAGAACTGCAGTCGTACTATTATCCCAAAGAAAATAACATTCTGTTGTATTTCACTCTGATAGTTTTTCGTTTTCCGTTTTCTGAAAGTACAAGTGAGAAAACACATTCAGCTGTGAATATGCTGAAAGGAAATAATTATCTTTTTTTTATATTTCAAAGAATGTTTTTAGGGAACAAATATTCTATAGAGAAGAACTGTTTTCTGTAACTGAAAAGTTTTAACTAATCAAAACATTAGGATATGCATTGTAGGCATACAGCCAATGTATATAGCAACAAAATACCCATGGAAATATATCACTGTAATGAACTATTCTGGAATAAAGTTTGAGATGTCCAAGGACCGGGGAAAAGGTTACTCAAAAGTTAATGACAGCTATCTGCATGATTGATCATTTTGCATTTGAAATGTATAGTAAGGACTTGTTTAAATCAAAAAGAAAAAGGAGACAAAAGGGGAAATGTATTTCAACTCTCAAAAGGATCAGTTGCATGTGCAAAAGTGTATTTTTCCTAGTCTTAGGCAAAACCAGAGCAACTAATTAACAGATTTTTTTTAAAAAAAACCCAGATATCTGATTCATGCTTAATGAATCTTGCAAGTTATTAATTGAATATTGGATAACAAAATTCCCAACAATTTTATAAAATCGAGAAATAGTTCTCTGACTGAATCTTTTGATGTGAGATGATGATTTTTTTCCCTAATGAAGGGTCCTAAACAACAGAATATTTGTTTTAAAATATAAATAATTTCAATTCTAATCCTTTCATCTTTTATTTCTCAAAAAAATTATCCCTTGAAAAATATAGTTTAATCTTGGAGGAATGCTTAACTCAAAACCACTAGAAGTGCACTTATAGTCTTAAATTAATCATTATTTTAGAAAGATTATGTCTTACTGGCACTGTGACTTCCACAGGAGGAAAAAAAAAAGATTTCTCCATGACATCCCTAAAATATTAAGTATGACCTTGGCAAGTAATTGTACAATATTGAAATCTTGAGAGAAATTAAGCATATATCACCTTCCTTGGGAAAAGCCCAATTGACAATGAATTATCTAATAGTGCAGATTACAAGATATACATTTTTCTGCAAGAATTTAGAACTAGAGGAATCAAGCTGGCATTGGGTTCAACCTAAAGAATCAAAGAAACCTCAGAGCCTCTAACGATGACATGATAAATAAGAAATCCCACTTGTGACTACATGACTGTAACTTTGTTGCTTGTATCCTTGTGATTTATATTGATATTGTTTCCTTGATTGCTTATTGTACTGTATGACTGTCACTGGGTGTTGTGCCTTCTGATTCTTGATGAGTACATCTTGTCTTTTTATGTACACTGAGAGCATATGCACCAAAGACAAATTCCTTCTGTGTCCAATCACACTTGGCCAATAAAGAATTCTATAAAGAAGTCTATTCTATTAGAAGATGGTACATAATGGCTATATTTGCACAACATGGCATGGGGCTGGGATATTTGAGAGACTGACTCACCCCAATTACATTTATTTGTCCTGTTAGTCCAGCAGAAAGGACATGTTGTAGGTCTTGTCTATAAAAGGGGTATCATCTAGTGATACCCAGAAGGAGAGTGGATTTGGCCACAATGTCTGCCCTTTACAATATCATCATTCCCTCTGAGGTGAGATTGGCCCCAATCCTGTGGTCTTCTGAAAAAAAATTGAAGACATGTTTTTTACATCTAGCCTGGGGATTCATTAATGTTGCTGGAGATCCTATTAAATACTTACATGTCTAGGAAATGTATGATGATGCTCCCCTGCAGATTATGTTCCTGTGGTTTAATAGTTTTATTATTTAATGATTTGAAGAGGGTTGAGGATTGGTTTGGTATTACCTTTTGGGTTTTAATTGTGTAAGCCCCCACAGTCATTCTCCCACAGTCTGAGAAAGAAAGAAAAACTGAAAGAGAAAAATTGATGACCACTGCAAAAACAAGGGACAGATGGAAACTGGCCTTTCTACCCTAAGAAAAAGGCCAAGCAGCCTGTTACAAAGGGCAAAATATGCCCCAAAAACTTTAAACATTGATTTTATATATGGCACCTCAGGGTGCCGTCAGTCAAGCAATGTCGGCTGGCGGCCCCCAGGGGGAGAGCCTTCTCTGTAGGGGCACCCGCCCTATGGAATGAGCTACCTCCTGGAATAAGACTGATCCTGGACCTTCGTACCTTCCGCAAAGCCTTGAAGACTTACTTATTCCAGCAAGCCGGCCTAGCTTAAATGGTTTTAAATTGGGATTTTGAATTTTATAGACTTGGGGTTTTAAATTGGGAGGCCGATCGATTTAATATCTTTTAATTTATCTTAATTTTTGTATTGTATGTATCTTAATTCTGGCTGTCCACCGCCCTGAGTCCCTTCTGGGAGAAGGGCGGGATACAAATTAAATTATTATTATTATTATTGTTGTTGTTGTTGTTGTTATTATTATTATTATTATTATTATTATTATTATTATTATTATTATTATTTGCAGGCCTTGCTCTTGAAACTCACAGCCTTGGATTTATTTTGTTTCGGCTTTATAACTTTTTTTTCAAGAAAGATTACTTACCAGAATTTTTAGGTTCACGTGAGCTTGCCTGATTAATTTCTAATCCTGTTTACTAGTTAAAGTCACCATAGATAGACTGAGTTAAGGTTCCCACCCTCATTTTCTCAATGACCGTGAGATATGGGATGAAAACATAAAATAAGCAAGGGGGGGGGGGGAATCGGCATTTCTACAATGGCTCCATTTGTGTGGGACTTTGCATCTGTTCCTTGCAATCAGACAATTGACTTAATTTTCTATTAACTCTCTCATCCAAGTGTAAATAGAAACAAGTAATTAAGAAAATTAGATGAGACGGGAAGCGCTCTGGACTAACTGGGTTCACACAACATAGTAGAACCCATCCCTTTAAGCCAGGTAAATATGTCAAGCCCAATGTCAGTTAAGTCTGTTTTCTCATAACCTACTTAACCCTTTCAACCATTAATCCAGCCAAATCTCCTTGAAGATGGTTCTTGACAGCCTTAATTCATGTTAAGTGAATCAGACGTCTTCACTGGGAGATTCCAGAGCCATACCCATTTGGGAATGGATATGATATCTTGGAAGGTGTGATATTTCATAGACCTTGCACTTGGAAAATATAGACATGTTTTCATAACATTAGAACCCTTCTTTATTTATATGTGGGAAGCAATGACCATGAAAGGTTAAGATGGTGACTGGACATGACTCGACTGGACTCGACTGAACTGGGTTGGGTTGGGCTGGGCTGGGCTGGGCTACCTGGGCTAGGCTAGGCTAGCCTAGGCTAGGCTAGCCTAGGACAGGACAGGACAGGACAGGACAGGACAGGACAGGACAGGACAATGTGAAAACTGATGATACTTTAAGCCCTGGTTCTGTCTGTCTCTCTCATGTATACCAACACATGCGCGTGCGCACACACACACACTCACACCTACCTTCACTTTAATTTGCACTGGTTCCCTTTCTTCCTGCTACTCCCATTTCCCCAATCATGACCAACTACTGCTGATCCCAGCCAGCATATTTCCCTACCCCAGCATAACTAGCGGGAACAGAAGACAACACTGGAAAGGCCCCAAACTCTTCTCTCACTATTTTAATTATCTTCTTGTCATCCCCAGACAACCCAATAAAAGGATTATGTACTCCTTGGAAGGAGAACTTTAATGAAAGAGAGCAACAGGAAAATGCCCAAACCCTGAAGGACTCATCTGTGTTACTCATCACAATTTTCAGATGTTCCTATTCAAAAGAGACAGAATTTAGAAAGATCAGAGAACATAATACAAAAGCAGAGCAAATGTGTCAAGATTCCTTTCCCTAAAACCTCTCAGCTGAAGATTTCTGGGAAATGAAGATAGAACTGTCACTCACTTTCTCTATCCCCCTTTCTCTCATCAATATTGCCAACCGTTGTTCAAGAGTGGCAGTTTTGATTAGGAGGATATTTGCACAGCTCCAGCTTGGGTTCTAATGATGTTCTCTCCTAAAATGTCTCTGCACATGTAGACTCTCTTCAGAATGGGGCAACTTGCCACTGCCAACTCACTAAGGCCAACTCGCTGCAGAACAATTTAATTATTTAGAATAAATGTTAAAAAATATTTTAATTTTTGCCATTTACATTTCATTCTGCCCCTCCTTTTGCATCCTTTCTTTAATGGATCTATTCCACTATTTCTTTGATATTCTTGTCCTGCAGTAAGTTGTCCTGCAACAAGTTGGCCACAGCAAGCTGGATGTAGCAAATTAACCATGGTGAGTTGGCCACGGCAAGTTGGTTGTGGCAAATTAGCCATGGTGAGTTGGCCACGGAAAGTTGGTTGTGGCAAATTAACCATGGTGAGTTGGCCATGGCAAATTGGCCGTTTTGAATTGTCATAGACCTGTCTCACTTGGACTATTGCAAGGCTGTCAAAAGCTACAATTGATCCTGAATATTGCATCTCTGAGTAGGCACATCCTGAGTTGCCCATACTGCTACTTTGAGAACTATAATAGTGGCAGAACTATATTGGTGGATTTGGGGTGCAAGTCAAAATTTCAGCTTTGTCCTTAAAGCCTTCCATGGTTCATGACCTACTGATTTACAAGCCCATCTTCTCCCAAGAGATTATATCTATCCAATTAGACCACATATAGCAGGTTCATTTCATGCACCCTTGCTCAGGTAGGGTCATCTATAGAGTTCACAGAAGGATGCCTTCTCCATTGCTGCTCCCTTTCTGTAGAACCCCATATTTCCCCAATCAAAATGATTCCTACTCTATTAATTTTCAAAAATGGGTTGAAAACTAGCTATTACAGCAGGCTTTGAGAATTGGGTTGCTTCCTATGGAATTTGACTTTGGATGAATGCTCCTTTGGTTTTTTTTTTTTTAATTGAAAAAGTTTTACAAATACAAACTTTCCCCCTCCGCCCCCAAATGCTCCTTTGGTTTGTTCACATTGATATATATTAATATGCTTTAGTTTTACTTTATCCATTTATATTTTTTACTCTGATTTTGGGTATCATATACAAAGACCTCTGGGAAAGGTTCTAATTTTGGGGAAGGTGAAAGTAAAGAGAAGAAGACGACGACTCAGGTGAAGTGGAGATGAGGGCACCATTGGAAGTCCTGAAAGAGCAAGTTAGGAGAGATCATCATGGAGAAAAACTAACAATGTGGTCACCAGGAGCTGAAAGCAACTTGATGCCACATAATCATAATAGTACTATTGAGAATCATCAATTATTGGGGCAGCAAATACATTCAATAACTAAAGTAACAATTTTCAGCAGGTTTATTATCCTGCTTGACCAGATTCATTTCTTAATATGAGTTCCTAGGCTAGCCAGAATCTCCAGTGTCCTGTTGCCCCCATGCCAGCCTGGAATACAGTCTTAAGAATCAGATGGTCCTTCATCAGAACCAATATGTGACGATTTTTTAAAATGTGCATGGTAGATCACATAGAAACAACTCCCATCTCAAACATCTCCCATTCTGCTGATTTTCAGCTCTTCCTACCCATCCATTCAGAATTACCACATTTACTTTGCAAGATTAGGTAGAAAATTTAGCTAGAAAGAATAAAAAACTTATAGTACCCCCAAACCAGAGGTGAAATCCAGCAGGCAAATGTCACCTCTGGCTGGCCCCAGAGTGGGGTGGGAATGGAGATTTTGCAGTATCCTTACCCTGCCACGCCCACCAAACCATGCCCACCAAGCCATCCTCACAGACCAGGTAGTAAAAAAAATTGGATTTCACCACTGCCTCAAACTCCAACAATCACCATAAGAAGCCATAAATAAAGGAGTGTCCTTATGAAGGTAGCAGTCTTTCATTTTAGGTGTAAAAAAACCCCTGATCAAAATACAAATTTTGACTGAGCAAAGCACTAGCATAAGCATCAGTTACTTATTTCATACAAGCTTTTCCATATTTCATCATCATTATTGAAAGAAATGTGTATAGGAGAAGATATTTTGCCTTCTTCCTCTCCCCTCTTTCCAGTTCTTTACATCTCAACTCTAATTATGGCTCCAGTAAATACAAACCCATATCTAATTACTGAGAAGTGTTGACAAAGCCAATTTTGTACAACCTGACCAACTTCTAGCCTGAAACAGCTGAAAACATTTCAAAATTGCATCTGTAGAAAATTGTCCAAGTATACCAAATGTCCACATTTTAGAATGACCCTTTACTAGCAATGTTCAATTCACTCAGGACTCATTAGAGAGCATTCTTTCTCAAATCTTGGATAAAAAAAGAGGTTGTAGAGCATAGAAGCTTCAATCAAATTTGAAAGGGAAAGGACTGAAATGGTCCATTAGTATAAATGGGAAATGATAGGCCAATTTCTAACAGAAATTTGGATGAAGGTTTATTTTAAGTTTTGCTTTGGGATCTAATAATTTTTCCATTTAGCCAAGACTGCAGAATGGAAGAGATAATGCAACCTTGATTTCAAAAAAAGGATCCATTACCAAATACAAATTCTTATAAGTCAAATAAGAACTGTTTAATCTTCTCTTTCTTATTACCCAATTCCTCTCTTTGTTTACATATTGAGTCCTAGAATTAAGTAGAATTCAGTTGGCCACTAGAATTTTGCTGATATATTTATTAAAGTGAAAAGAGCTTTTGAACAATTCCTGCTTTGTAGAAAGCTTTAGAGGATATTAAAAGAAGTCACTCAGCCCTCTTTTTAAACACATCATTAAATCTTGAGCCCAGGGAGTAATGTGATTGGTGTTTCCATTGTACTGATGACTATTCTTAGTCAGTAAATGAGCACCAAGAAATTCATGGTTGCCCTGTCTTCCCAACACTAGGCAGTAATTGCTTTTTGCTGCATGCAAGGTTTAGTAAACACACAGTTCATCACACAAAAAATAATTTCTAAAGTTTGGGGATAGAGTTCAAAAGTAATTTTCTATTTGCAAATGGTACTGACTTTTGTAAAGCCACATTAACAAATGTATGGATTCTACACCAAAATGGAACAATTGGGAATGGCCATTTCATATGAGTTTTTTTAAAAAAAAACTGTTTTATATATCATTGATACACAAGCCTTTTTAAGCATCATCTGAAGGGTGCAGTGGATATGAAATTCTTTTTCTTAAATTAATCTTATCTTAGTATCATTAGAGACCTTCCATTATATATTTCTTAATAAGGAATATTCCAACTCATAATTACAGAATGGTTGCAAAAAAACCTTAAGTTACCTTAATAGTATCTCTTCACTGTTTCTTTTAATCAATAATATAGACTTTAAAACACCCAAAATGCATTCTGCTACTAAGCACCATTTCACAATTTTGGGAAATCCAATTTCCTCTTATATAAATTCAAAAGGTTTAAAAACTTGATCACAATATGCCCAGTCCACAATATATTAATACATCTGTTGATCCGTTATTCTTCCCTGACAAATGTAAAAAAAGCTTTACTTACAATTTCAAACTAGGATTATCCCAGAGGGTAAATCTGTAATGGGAATGATAAAAATTATATTTCTTCCCACAACTTCTAAATATTCCTTATATTATTGCCTGTACTATAGAAAGCACGAAAAACCATTGATAAATAGTTGCGTGACTGAAGCACCTCCCTTACTTAGGGTGCATGTTAAAAAGGGCAGAGTTTCAAGTTCAACGCAAGTTAATTTATTTTGATTTTACCTCCCTGGAGACACTCCGGACTGTGACAGTTATAGAGCTTCCCCTTTGCAGAATCTACACATTTTCATACCTTTCCCACATCTGACTTTTCAGTTTGCAAGGTGATAGGCAGTGGTGGGATTCAGCCAGTTCGCACCACTTTGGGAGAACCGGTTGTTAATTTTCTGAGCAGTTTGGCAAACTGGTTGTTGGAAGAAATCATTAGGGCAGAGAACCAGTTGTAAAATTACTTGAATCCCACCACTGGTGATAGGTTGTCTTTTCCACTTTTGCATAGTACAAATCACTCCTCCACCCCCACCCCCTTGGTTGTCTGATTATAGATTAGACAAATGCATACAACAGGAAATAAAAGTGCTTGGATGGATGCACACATTTGCACCCATATTTTTTTATTTCTGTTGGGGGTGAGGAAATTCTTGTTACTGTTGGACTGATGGCAGTTTCGGCAACATATACTAATTATATTTTATGGCTGTGAACTTAACAGACTTAAATACAGTATCAGTCCATCTCTGAACTTAGTGTGTGTGCTCTCTCTCTCTCTTTCCCTCCTCCTCTCTCTCAAAACTCCCTTTTTATAACCCCATTTTCCCTTAATTTGGGGTAGAGTTTGGGCAATAGAAGGAGCTGAATGTTTACTGGCCAGATGCCATTCCTGATGCCTATAAAGAGTTCGTAACAGATTTTTTTTCTTTGTGTCCTAACAGAGAAACATCTGCTGCTACCTAGAATAGAATGCTCAACCTTCTGAGTGGGAGGCAAGCATCTTCACCACTAGGCCATCACACCATCCATCCATCCATCTATTCATCCATCTATTCATCCATCCATCCATATCTATCCTCTATCTATCTATCTATCTATCTATCTATCTATCTATCTATCTATCT
>WNWU01000017.1:3169078-3185975 GCA_012654045.1 Ptyas mucosa | reverse complement strand
TCTATCTATCTATCTATCTATCTATCTATCTATCTATCTATCTATCTATCTATCTGTTCTGTCTCCCTTCCCCACACAGGCAAACACACAACCAGGCATGCCTGCCAAGATTTTATTAAGCAATCAGACTAGAAACCCTTGCAGATAAGAGTATTGGCAGTAAACTGCGAAATGCCTGCCGAGTCAGTTTTCACTCACAGTCAGCAAGAGAGAGAGAGAGTTTCTCCTCAGTCCGGTTCAGTAGCAAAAAGTAATCCACGAAGCCAGAGTTAGCCAAGGGTCCAATCCAAATATGCACAAGCCAGATTTCAGGTAATGCGATGTGACTCTCAGGTTTTTAACTTTGACCGTCACAAAGCCTGAAGAGCAATCACACCCACTTTTATTCCTTGTGGGGTGTGGCTCAGTGACTCAGCTCAATCTCTGGCCCTCCCACGCCTCTTTCATTGCTGTGCATGCTTCTCCCTCTGATGCTGCCTGGGATCAAGCCAGGATTCATCATCCTCGCTCCCTATCTGTTGTTGTTCCGATATGCTTTCCTCCTGGCATATCCCAGGCTGTTCTTGGCCTTCGGATGGAACCTGAAGCATTGCCAGAGAGGAGGGTCCTGGAGAGGGAGGCCTTATCAGTTCCTCCCCATCACCTTATGAGTCCTCTTCCTCTGTTAGGACAGGCTCCGGAGTTGGGGTCACAACACTATTTATCTATCTATAAATATCTGAAACATTCATCTCGTTCAGTCTTGGATGAACTTTCAACTAGGAGGAAGCAGTAGTGGCAGCAAGAGAACTATTCTCAGCATAGATTTTTGGAAACAAATGCTACAATCTTATCCACATTAATGTCTTTAACACATATTAAAATTAACTTCCCAGTTAAAATAAATGGGATTGTATAGCAACTGATCTCGTTAGCCACTTTCTCAATCAGAACCTTTTTCTCTTCTTTGAACCTGGTTTGGGAGTCAGCTTCATTATTTTCATGTAATACTGAATTTGGCTCAAGGACTGATAGTCAGCAATGCAGAATGTGTATCAGAAACAAATGGTTCGCAATACAATTCTCAGCATTTCTAGGAAGTCCAGGAGATACATCTCTGCGAAAACTCAAAAGCTGTAGCCCTAGCAATCATTGTTTGCAATTCTGAGTTACACGAATCAATGTTCTAATTTTATGTAAGGCGACCTTGTGGCTTTGAGATGTATTGCTTCCTTAACATGATTTACGATCACATTTATTGTAAGCCACTTTATAAAAATAGCATATCAACTTAAATGAAATGTTTGGAAACATAAACTTTTATGCTAGCATAGAAGATTTATTCTGAATTAATTTTAACATGCCTGTTACAAACAGTATTTAGATTTATAACTAAGAACTTTGTATAGTTTTTGTCATTCTTTGTGCCAGTTTGGTCTAGTGGGTAAGACACCAGGCTAGAAACCAAGAGACTGTCACAAATCACAATCCCACGCTTGTATTATCTGAGAGAAGAAATAAATCTTGCATTAATTATAAGAGGTAAACATGAAGAAACAAAAACCAAAATCACCTAAAAGCTAGGAAAAATCTTCTGTGCAAACCCAACCTCAAAGCATCTACATGCAAAGAGAAAATGAATAATTTTGTGGGTATGAGTTTTACATTCAAATTTTTCCTGCTCCCTTTAGCTACTTAGAATAACTTAGCATTTAAGAAATCCATTGAAAAGGTACACCATGCTCCATACATGTAATTTCTGTAATTCTTGCAGCAACTCTGAAGGGTAGGTGGTTATTATTATTGTTACAACAGTAGTGGTAGTAGAAGTCATATTTGATGGGCCACCACAAAGAAGAAGGAGTCAACTTATTTTCCAAAGCGCCAGAGGGCAGGACAAGAAATGATGAATGTAAACTAATCAAGGAAAGAAGCAACCTGGAATTAAGGAGAAACTTCCTAACAGTGAGAAGAAATAACCAGTGGAACAGCTTGCCTTCAAAAGTTGTGGGTTCATCACTGCAGGTTTTTAAGAAGAGACTGGACAGCCACTTGTCTGAAATGGTAAAGGGACTCATGTTTGAACAGGAGGTTGGACTAGAAGACCTCCAAAGTCCCTTCCAGCTCTATTCAGAATTGAATTGAATAATATGAATGTTAGTGTTGTTACTATCATTGTAGTTCTGCAAGATAAGTAGATGCAAAGAGAAAGATGTACCTGTGGCTTTCTTGTGAATGCCTCCATATTTCAGAAATAATATAATATGCTTTGAGCATTGCAGTGTTTCCACAAGTATAATACATAATATTTACATTATCAAATTTAGATTTGGGGATGAAACCAGTGGTGGGTTGCCCCCAGTTCGGACCGGTTCGCAAGAACCGGTAGTAAAACGGGTGGGAGGCTCCACCCACTGACCTGGACATCATCATAGGTGATCTGCGCATGCGCAGAAGAGTGCACACGGGTGCAATGCGAACCAGTAGTAAAGGTAAGTAGAATCCACCCCGGATGAAACACTTTTATTAGAAACAAAGACCTATTATGTCATGATGCAACTACCATGAACAATGGTAGTATGGTGCTAGTATACCTCAGGATAGTTGGTGAGATGACCTGCAGTGCTCTAAGGCAACCTGCTTCCAGATGGACATCTGGTTTTTATTCTAATAATTGACCAAGCTCAGTATTATTATTTTTTTACCATTTTGTTCTATTGGTCTCTAATATGATAGCCATTATATGTTACTATTCATGATGGAATCTTGAAAAAGGAGAAATTTTGTTTTTTTTCCCCATGAGGCATTCAATTCCTGGGTGATAAATCTGATGATAAGGACAATAAGCTTTTAGGAAACTGTTTTCTCACTCTTCCTTCCTTCAATTTATTGAAAACTTCAGGCTGCTAAACATACACAGATTGTAGTTAGGAACAAAAGTTCCTTCTCTCCAATAGGGGTCTCTCTCTACCCTAAAGCAGAATGCAAAGACAGAAAGGTAACTCTACGAACTTGATTATCATGGGAAGTAAGGAGAACAGGAGCATTATTTAAGGACTTCAAAATACTGTAACAAGAAAAGCGTTCAGTACAAAGAGGTTTCTTTTTTGAAAGTATGAAACTGGAGAGGGTCAGTTCAGTCAGCAGTACGTGAATGTATTATTTTATCCCCTTCAATTCACATCACGGCTTAGACACTGCAACATAGGGAATGCAATTTTCATTCTTTTCAGTGATGAGGAGATTTGTGGTGTGAAAAACAAGAGTTCCCTCATTCTAGTCTGCTGGCAACTTTACTCTTTTTTTCAAAAATGTGTTCTCAAAGATTTCCTTTCCTTTCCTTTCCTTTCCTTTCCTTTCCTTTCCTTTCCTTTCCCTTCCCTTCCCTTCCCTTCCCTTCCCTTCCCTTCCCTTTAAGTAATGTCAAAACTGGCATATAAGCAGAATTTATACAAATGTTCTCCTGGCCACAGCCTGAAGCAGGAGTCATGAATCCATTAGAACTCCTATAGTGAAACTTCCTTTTTCTGGGGAAGCATAATCCCATCAAAAGCCAAGCAGAGTATAGTAATGTAATAAAGGTAAAGGTAAAGGTTCCCCTTGCACATATGTGCTAGTCATTCCCGACTCTAGGGGGCAGTGCTCATCTCCGTTTCAAAGCCGAAGAGCCAGCGCTGTTCTAAGACGTCTCTGTGGTCATGTGGCCGGCATGACTAAATGCCAAAGGCACACGAAACACTGTTACTTTTCACCCAAGGCAGTCTCTATTTTTCTACTTGCATTTTTTACATGCTTTCAAATTGCTAGGTTGGTAGAAGCTGGGACAAGTAATGAGAGTTTACCTCATTATGCGGCACTAGGGATTTGAACCGCTGAACTGCCAAACTTTCAATCAACAAGCTCAGCGTCTTAGCTACTGAGCCACCTCATCCCTTACAGTAATATAATAAATAGTAATAATGACCTACTTTTCTCTTTAGTTTGAGCATTTCAGGAGGTTGACAACAATAAAATATAAAACAGGAAGAGAAAACCTTCAAAGACATAATTTAAAGCATATACAAAAAGTCTTTAAAAAAATGGTATTGTAAAATAAATTTTAACCTCCATTCTGCAACATTAACTTTGAATATGTTGCTATATATGTAGAGAACTCACAATTGTTCTCCTTCTGGGGATTGCAGAATGATGCCGTTTTACTTTGAGCAAACATGCCATGTTTAATAAAAAGCATGGTTTATCATGACTCAGGGAGTACATAAATAGCAGTCCATCAGGAAATACTCACTCATTTGCTCCATTGGGCCATTCAGCAAACGTAAGGAATTTTGCCTCCATTTGAGCTGAACTGACATGAACTTGAATTGCCTTTAATATGAGAAACAGTTACATAATTCTTACTGAGCTTGAATAAGGGTTATAGAATTAACAAATGCTATCTAAATTAAGCACCTCCAAATTTAGCAAATGGTTACCCAGTAACGTATTTAAACACGTATTTTAGGGACATACACATTCTAAAGATGTTTTTGTTTCATAGGATGACTTTTTTTTAAAAAAGTGCTTGTTGTGTCCCCACTAAGGTTCTGAAACATAAGAGAGGAGTAGAAGTTACTGCAAAGTCTGTAGGCTAAAAAATAAAATAAAAGTAAAAACAACCAGCCTGTGTATCAAGAGAAAGTTGTATAAGCACTGAAAGTTGAATGGCAATGCATTGACAAAAATCCAGAAAGTTAAATAAGGCGTGGCATCATTGTATCAGGAAGTTTTTCCAACACTTAAAACAGAGGTGTCCAACCCTGGCAACTTTAAGACTTTTGGAGTTCAAAGCTGAAGAACAAGCCTTAGGTTAAAATGAGAGATCTACAGAAGGAGTGTCCAACTTTGGCTGCTTTAAGGCTTGTGGACTTCAACTCCCAGAATGCCACAATCAGCATGGCTGGCTGGGCATTTCTGGGAGTTGAAGTCCACAGATTATAAAGTTGCCAAGGTTGAACACGCTTCTTAATTTTAATTGCAGAGGAAAGCCAAGCAATACTGACTGAGTTCATTTACAGGGTTTTATATTGAAAGGCCCTATTTTCCACTGAAATGTGGCACTGATCAATCTGATTGCAGAAGCATTTTTACAAACAATCTGGCTTTCCTTTATTTCTCTATCTTTTCACAGATAGAACTGATATCTGGATAGATTTGGAGGTTGTTAAAGTATTTTTTGGCTGATTCCATTTTGAGTTTGAGTCCAGAGTAGAAAAGCCAGAGGTAAAGGAGAATATTCCCATCATGATTTTAGTGCCAAAACTTGGCTTCATTCATCAAGCGGCATATTATAGAAGTTCTTCTTGTCCCTTCAGAAAAATATTTGTTCTGTTTGGGGACAGAATATTACATATAGACAGATGAAATATATAGTTGATGGATAACTAAATCATTATTCCCATTTTTGTGAGGCTTGCTTCAATCAAGTTCAGTCGCAAATTTGCACAGTATAATGGTGCTTTTTCACTGTTGTGTATGTTCAATAAATTTATTTCTGTATCATACATATATTTGTTGCCATGATTTATGTAAAGATTTCCATGTACACATTTCTACATTTCTATAAATATTTGTATTCCCCTTTTTTAGTTCAAAAGACCAATGTTTTATGCAATTTCCACAACCATACTCTGTATGAACTTGTTAACATACACATCTTTTTTCTTTCTCTCCCCCCCCTTTTCCCCCCATTCATCTATTTGGATCAAATTCTTCATACTTCAAGCAGTCTGAAGTCTGTTTCAGAGCCATTTAAGTTTCTACAATTCTATTCTATATATTCCTTTTTTCCTGTCAGCTGCTTTGAGTCGCCTTGAGTTGGCAGCAATATACATTTTCCAAATAAAATAAATAAAAATAAACAAATTGGCATTTCACTTACAATTATTAAGAGTCTTATTTTGTCTCATCTAGTCTTTCAACTAAGGAACTAGCACCAGTACTTATTGGTCCAAAAGGAAGAAACAATTTCCCAGTCCAGGTTGGTAGAATAAATTGCCATAATCAAACCGCAAATTTTGTTTCTCCATGCATCAATGTTACCTGGACCAATAATAAAACATTTAAAAGAAGAAAAACAAGTTCAGATAAGCAACAGCCGACAATGTACAATGTAGAAATAAGTAAAAGATTGCATATCTCCAGATGATATGCTGGAAAAAACATTTTTTTCAAATCATGGAGAACTGCCATTGTTTACAACCTAAAGTTTCAGCTACTCTGATAGATCTTTTATGAACTCAGATTAACAAATGTGAATCAGTAAGGGAGACCAAAACCTATGGGTAGGGAGTAATGTTACTTTTTCTTTCTTTATTGGTGTTTATTTTTCACAGGGTGATGTTAAACTCTTTAGAAAACTTTTGTTGATATTCTAAATGCATTTCATTCTCTCAATGCATGGCTTTTAATTGGTTTTACTTCAGTTGCCTTAGAGCTCTGCTAGCAAAAGGTGGATTATAATAGAAGTAAATGAAAATAATCACCTAGCCATAGGAAACATTTATTACAATTTTTCTTTTGTCTAAGCTGAGTATTATCAGAAACGTATCCGTCTTCCCCCTAAAGGAAATTTACTGTGTGTTTCTTTCTGAATGAAGAATCGGGAACCCACAACTATCAATTTCACAGCTTGGCTACACCAACATAGATATAGCAGTGCCCACAATATAAATCAACCAATAGAAAGGGAGGGAGGGAGGTCCTCTTTGGTTTCAGTTTGTAACCATAAGTAACCATACATTGCTAACAGCTTCACAAGACACAAATGTGGCATTCAATCAAAATATACATTTTAATAGGGGGGGGGGATCTATATGGAACATGATTTCTAAATATTTATTTGATCTTATAATATTTTAGACTCCAAAACAGAATTGCTCCCAAGTTCTGATTATCCACTTCATCACAAGACAAATATATATGGATGTCTTCTAGTCATTTGATCTAAATTAATACATGTCTTTATATGTGTCTCATAAACAGAAAAAGTTATTCATTATATTCTTTGGGTAAAACTTGAGAGAGGAATTTATCCTTTCTTTTTCTGTGGTAAACTGATTAAAAAATAAGTTTTAAAAATGTATTAAAAATAGAACTGTGATTTAAAAAGGCAAGGAACCAGGGGTGAAATGCTCCCAGTTCGGACTGAATCGCCCGATCCGGTAGCGATGGCGGCGGGTGGTTCGGAGAACCAGTAGCAAAAATCCCTGCACCCTTGCCCAGCTGAGCCACACGATCATCAAAGGCTTTTTTTTTTAATTTTAAAAGCATTTTTTCTACAACTTCTTCTGCCGGAAAAAAGCTTTTAAAAGTAAAAAAAAAAAGCCTCTGATGATCGCATGGCTCAGCTGGGATCTCAGAGGCTTTTCAAAGCATTTTTTTAACCACCTCTTCCGCTGAAGAGGTTGAAGAAAAAAATGCTTTGAAAAGTCTCTCTGATGATCCCAGCTGAGTTGCTTGATCGTCAGAGAGACTTTTCAAAGCATTTTTGAAAACGATCAGGCAACTCAGCTGGGATCCACAGAGAGACTTTTAAAGCATTTTTTTCTGCAACCTCTTCTGGGGTTAAAAAAAATGCTTTGAAAATGCTCTGATGATTCCAGCTGTGTTCCTGATCAGCAGAGGCTTTTCAAAGCATTTTTTTCAATTTGCAGAAAAAAATGCTTTGAAAAGTTAAAATAAAAAAAAAAGTTGGCCATGCCCACCCAGTCACATTAACCCCCTCCACCAAGCCACGCTCACAGAACCGGTAGTAAGAAATTTTACATTTCACCCCTGCAAGGAACTCAAAATTACTAACTTTTTCAAGCTAATTGAATGCAACTTAATGAAATGTGATGCAATTTGCATTAAGAAGACAAAGTCACCTCTCTCAAGGCCATAATAAATTGTAATATATGATTTCCAAGAACTATTTTTCCTATCCATAAAATAATTTCTGTTTTGGCAACCTAAAGGCACTATGTCTAAATCAATGTTCACTTTTTTACCCTAAGATTTATATTATAAAAATGTATAATTTATTATCCTTAGATCTTTCTCCTCTTTCTCTACTAGTTTACATCCTGAGAAAAGAGGGTGCATTTGTGTCAGACTGCATGTTGTGAGATTCAGATTCTGAAGGTTGTTTGTCTAGTTGAGTTTTCCATTGAGAGGGAAGAAAGCACAAATTACATAATGTACAAAGATGTTGAATCCATCCATTTTTAATGCTAGCAAAAGCAGAAAGACGTGAACCCTGGAGTGTGTTTGTTACCTATAAAATACACAGATTCTTCCATCAAAGTGGGCTCTCCACTTTCACATTTTACTTTCAAAATATTAACTCTCTAATTTCAGTACAGGTAGACCTTGACTTATGACCACAATTGACCTAACATTTCTGTTGCTAATCAAAACAATGATTAAATGAGTTTTGCCCCATTTTACGGCCTTTCTTGCCACAGTTCTTAAGGGAATCACTGCAGTTGATGAATTACCATATTTTTCGGAGTATAAGACGCACCTTTCCCCCCCCAAAAGAGGCTGAAAATTTGGGTGCGTCTTATACTCTGAATGTAGCTTTTTTGAAGCTTTTTTTCAGCCCTAACGAAGTGCTAACGAGGCACTAGCAAGCAATCTTCCCAGCTTTGCCTGCTCCCTCGACTCTCCACTGTGCTTTAAGGGGATGATAGTGAGTGTGATCTCCATGCTTTGCTCCAACTCTCAGCTGTACTTTAGAAGCTTTTTTTCAATCCTAACTAGGTGCTAGCCGAGTGAAGCGATCTCCGTGTGATTTGCCTGCTTTTCTCATTGCTGTTTCCTCTCAGCTGTGCCTTAGAAACTGTTTTTTATCTATTAAAAAAACCCAGCAAACTAATGTGCTGAAGCTGACCAGACTAAAGACACTAGCCAGATAAATACTTGGTAGGCAGATTTTCTTTTCCCATTTTCCTCCCCAAAAACTAAGCTGCGTCTTATACTCCGGTGCATCTTATACTCCAAAAAATACGGTAGTAACACGGTTGTTAAGTGAATCTGACTTCCCCATTGACTTTTCTTGTCAGAAGTTCACAAAAGGTGATCGCATAACCCCAGGACTCTGCAACTGTCATAAATATAAGTCAGTTATGCCAAACATCTGACTTTTGATTACATGAACATGGAACTGCTGCAGTGGTTATAAGTGTAAAAAATGGTCGTAAGTCACTTTATCCAGTGCCATTGGAAATGGCAGTTTGAACTTTGAACTTCGAACAGTCACTAAACAAGTGGCTGT
This sequence comes from Ptyas mucosa, assembly GCA_012654045.1. Classification (NCBI taxonomy): domain Eukaryota; kingdom Metazoa; phylum Chordata; class Lepidosauria; order Squamata; family Colubridae; genus Ptyas; species Ptyas mucosa. Next base: position 3,176,698 of record WNWU01000017.1, on the reverse strand, counting down.
AAGATGAGGACTACCTGTAATAGCAGACCACTCTTTTAATCAAGCCAAGTTTCTGAAATCATGTAGTGGGCGCTGATGATAAATCCCTGTTCTAAGTCAAAAGTAATGATCATTTCCATTGTTGAAAGAACATCATTATTCTTACATTATCAGAGGCATTGCAGTTACAGTCAAGAGAGAAAGACTAAGAAGTCACTTGTTAACAACAAATGATCCTAATAAATGGTACATCGCGAATAGTAATTCCTTGTCGTTTTCTCCTTTAAGAGGTAGCTTATGTGAATGAATCAGTGCCAGTTATTCAACCTGACAAAATTTTCAGACTTATTTCTGATTCAACACAGGTGTTGTTATCTTCAAGGTTTTGCTTGGTCCGATCTCCCTCACCTTTCTCTCCTTGATTTCCTCAGGTTGAAGAAAAACTATACTCGCACCCAGTACTTGTATGTTTCTTTGTTCAAAGAATCAATTATAGCCTGAGCCAACTTTCTGTAATGTCCAGTTAACTGGTCTGTAGCTCAGTATTTTCTGATTCTTCTCTGCTTCTAGTGAAGCGAAAAAAGAGGAAAACAGCATTGGATGAAAGGAAGGAACTAAGATTTTGGTGAAATCTTGGAGAAGATGGCTAATTCCTTGCTTCTTGAGAAGTCATCTTCAACTATGTTTGCCAGTATATATATGTAGATATACGGTATTTGCAAATATGTTTATGGCATCTCATGATTTGACACTCTATGTGGCTTTTCCTGGCTATTCCCCCTCAATCCTGTCTTAATAAGAATGATTTCCTTGGAAACAGGCATAGTTATATATCATTTGCTGTAGCAACTTTTGTAAACCTATAGAAATAATGAAGTAGATTTTTCTATTTCAAAATCTGGGGAAAGGAAAAAAATGTTCTTGATCTGGAATATACTATTTAAAAGATCTACATTGATTGATTTCAACAATGACTTTCCATAGCAAGTATTTTTTTTAAAAAAAAAGACCAAAAAACAACCCACAAAAATCCAGTCCTGGTGCATAATGGTTTCATTGATTTGTAATTATGTGGATTTCCAATTATGTGACATAGTACAGCTTCTCATATTACAGTTTTTACACCTTTGCTTTAACACTCATATTCAATGAGCTATGAAGAATAAATGATTGTCATTTTTAAGACATGGCTCACCAAGCATAAGGTTAAAGGAATTACTAATTACCTGGAGACTAGAAAGTTTTACCAACTAACTTCTCTGGGTCATGATCCCCATGAATATGAGGACATGTAATCATGTATTTTTTTCTGTTAATGACCTTATAATTCCTTTTATTGGGGTGGAGTCTGGACAACTAAATGGAGCTGAGCATTTATTGGCCGGATACCCTTCCTGACGCCTACACAGAATTCACAGCAGATATTGTCTCTTTGCGCCCAGAGAGAGAAATATCTGCCACTACCTAGGATTGAACCCACATCCTCCTGATTGTGAGACAAGAGCTCCACCTCTATGCCACCACGCTGCTCTGTGAGATCTACAAGTGTAGATATGTACATAACAGACATTGATTGACAAACACTCTCACACATACAAGCACACTTGATTCAACCAGGCATACTGGCTGCTGAAACAATGCAGATTATCAAAGGAACACTATGCTTCATAAAGGCCTCAATCAAACCACTTTTAACATTAAGCTCCCCTATACTTGACTTCACTTGATGAAACTAACATCTGTATATGCACATAATGGAAGCTCCTGTTAGCAAAGTGGAACAGCCAGTCTGGGTGGATCAATCCCACCTCAGCTCTTATAAAGGGAAAGTACTGTCTTCATGAGGTCTATAGTCTGGCATCAAGATGAAACATTATGCCTCTGCAAACCTCAAAGCCTGATGGAGACAGACTGCAGGCAAGCCCCACACCTCCGTTGATTGCTTCTTTGAAGTATTATAAATCTGCATGGAAGCAGAGATAACAGAGAGGAACAGGAAAGCTTGCCCACAGTGCACAGTCTGAACATTGCATCAAATTGTGAATATTTATCATTATATACACACACATATTCACTTGTTTGCCATCACAATCGCACTAAGTAATTTGCATATTGCAGTTACAAAGAACAAAATGAGAATAATAAAAGAGAATGAGAAGCACGTTTCAATAAAAATCACAAGGGATGTTGATGATGATGAAGAAGATGATAGCAATAGCAATAGCACTTAGACTTATATACCGCTTCACAGTGCTTTACAGGTCTCTCTCAGTGGTTTACAGGGTCAGCCTATTGCCCCCCAACAATCTGGCTCTTCATTTTACCTGCCTCTGATGGATGGAAAGCTGAGTCAACCTTGAGTCAGTGAGGATCAAACTCCATTCTGTGGGCAGAGTTCGCCTTCAATACTGCACTCTAACCACTGTACCACCATGATGATAAAGGTAATGATGATAATGACAAAGATAATGGAGTGATTCATTCCTTGATGGGGAGAGCAGGGCAGGGCCACAATATCATCTAACAGATCTCTTGAAGTCAAGTTTGATCATGGCCCAGCCAAGCAATGATGTCAGAGTGTTGCCTCAGTGGCTAGAGGTGTAGGGGCCTTGGCTTAAATTTAGTCTTAGCAAGACTGATTAGCTAGGTAGCTTGGTCTTTCTGGTTCTGGGGATTTGTTACCATCGGTCAGAATGAGGAATGAGGATGCACATTCCCCTTTGAGCTGGTTTACAGTCTGAGGATCTTCCTGGACTCTCAGGTCCTGCTTGAAGAACAGATAATTGCTATGACTAGGAAGGCTTATCTATTTTGTGCACCAGTTGTACCTGTTCTTCAACCAGGAGGGCCTTCTTACATTCACAGATGCTTGGTCATCTCATATGTTGACTATTGCAATATGGTCTAGGTAGGGCTACCCTTGAAGACCCTTTAGAAGGTGCAACTGATGCAGAATACAGTGAAAATTTTCTTCCTATCCTGTACAATTAAGTAGAGTCGATGTGTTTTGGGCCCCCTAGGTAGAACAACCCAGGAAGCATGCTTTCTGCATTGCAGCACCTGATCCTGGGAGCAGCATCTCTTCCTGCAGATTCAAACTGTCTTTTTTAAAAAGCCTTGAAAATCTGGCTCTTTCCCCAGTTCCTTGGCTAGACTGACTGAAGGGCCCCTTTAGGTATTGCATGAGAAGGAGGATTTTATTCTTCCACCTTGTTCTTTCTTTTTAATCTGTAAGTAGGCCTGCCTATCTATCTATCTATCTATCTATCTATCTATCTATCTATCTATTGACCTATCTATCTCCTATCTATCTATCTTTCTTTCTTTCTTTCTTTCTTTCTTTCTTTCTTTCTTTCTTTCTATCTATCTATCTATCTTTCTATCATCTATCTATCTATCTATCTATCTATCTATCTATCTATCTATCATCTATCCATCCACCCATCATCCATATACAAAAACTCTAGTACAAGCTGACTAAGTCAAATGGGTGACTCTGTGTAGTATATAGCATTAAAAAAAAACAGGCTTATAACACTAAACATATACAATATATAAATACAAAACATAAAATGGAAACCACACAACGTAAGAGAACAACCAAAGGGGAACTCTTCACTCAACTGGTCTCTAAGACTTGAGGTAAGAGATAGGCCCTAAGGGCATTCGCAAAAGTGAGCAGACTTGCGGCCTATTGTATACATATGCAAAGATATATACATTTGTATATATACCAACAGAATGGCCAAGGTCTCTATCTTTCCCTATATTCTTCTTAAGCAATTTTAGACAGATTGCAGCAGTTTCAGAATGCAGCATTTTTTATTTGGACTAAACATTGTTCTAAAAATGACTGCAACATGATTTACTGACTTTTCCAGAATAACATAAATACACGGGAAAAATTAAGCTTGCCCTGTGAATTTTAAGAAGTTGCATTTTGTTTCCCCCAATGCTCAGTCCCTAGTAACTTTGAAAGGATGGTGTATAGAAAAACAAAATACATAGGACATTTTTATCCCCATACAATTATAAAGAAGCAACAGAACATCATGAGATAGTGTCACTTCTCAGGTGTTTTTTCTTTCTTCGTCTTCTTCTTTTTTTAGAAAGACTTGATCCTGCATGGCAGACATTATGCTTTGGAACTGGTGGTGGCCAAATTGAATTCTTTTGGAACAATTCTATGGCTTCCTAAGGCAAAGCACAGTTTCTAAAAGTGAATAATTGCAACTATGATGCAGCAAAGTCTCGTCATAGTTGCAATTATTCACTTTTAGAAACTGTGCTATAGCAGTTTGGAACAGAGAGGAAGAAAAGACAATGAATTTGCAAAAAAAAAAAAAAATCTTCCTCCAGAGAATATGGAAGAAGAGAGGGTGGTCAACTAAACCTATTTGTATTTGCTTGTTTCTGCACACTTTATTTACTGGTTTTATGACCTAGCTTTCCTTTAATTATTGACCCACTGTCTTCCTATCATAGTTTTTTTTAATTTCACAGCTTTGGGAAATGGGTGGAGAGATTTACATTGTGCTTTTCCTCTGCACTTTTATTTGTGGATTCAACCTGAGGGGTAGCCTTCTGAAGGACAGTTAAATAATAAAAAAAAGAGTCATACTTGCAAAGCAATGGGAATCATGAAACGTGACATTCAAAAGAAGTCTGGAATAGAGGTGGTAATCAGCAGGTTCTGACCAGTTCTGGAGAACTGGTAGTGGAAATTTAGAGTAGTTCAGAAAACCGGTAAATACCACCTCTGACTGGCCCGGCCCCCATCTATTCTCTGCCTCCTGAGTCCCAGCTGATCAGGAGGAAATGGGGATTCTTCCCCCAGGAGAGGGGAGGAAATGGACATTTTACATTATCCTTCCCCTGCCATGCCCACAAAGGCATGCCCACCAAGCCTTGCCACACCCACCAAGCCACACCCACAGAACCGGTGGTAAAAAAATTTGAATCCCACCACTCGTCTAGAAACCTCTTATTTATTTTTTTTCTGAGGGGAGCAAGGCTGTCTTCCAAATTGCCAGTTAGGAGCAAAACCAAATTTTAGACTAGTCCAGAATTTGTGAAAGGTGCAAGATCAGCTTTAGGAAGAATATTTTGAAAGACATCCAGTTCCCTAATCATAGAGAACAAAAGATCTTCCTAAACCTGCCCTTGTAGAAATTCAGTTTCAGTGAAATGGGCTACACCTATATTTATAGCTATAGCATGTTTCTATCTTAAAAAAAATATTGGAGTAATCCATTTCATTTTACCTTTTCTTTTTCAGTTTACAATAGGGCTTGCATTTACATAAGAATTTATTTTGACCCGATTTGGCAATTTGGAACCATTGATCCTATTAAAAAAAAGAAGGATCGAGGACAATTAACCAAACTATAGCACTGGTCTTCTGGAGAACTTATATTAGCAGCAGCAGCAACAGCTATTCAGTCGTGTCTGACCCTTGGCCACTCTATGGATCAGCACTCTCCATGCCCCTCTGTCTTACACTGCCTCCTTCAAATCTGCCATGGTGATCTTGCCATCCTTTTTAGCAGGGGTCTCCAATCTTGACAACTTTAAGATTTGTGGACTTCAACTCCCAGAATTCCTCAGCCAGCTTTGCTTTGAGATTCCCTTCAATTCCCAGAATTCTTCAGCCAGCTTTGCTTTAAGACTTGTGGACTTCAACTCCCAGAATTGGGAGTTGAAGTCCACAAGTCTTAAAGTTGCCAAGGTTGGAGACCCCTGCTTTATAGTGTCCACCCAGCAAGTGCTAGGGCAGCCCTTTCTCCTTTAACTGCTGATCAGTCCCAGCATGATGGAGAACTCAGAAGCTGTGAGCTTAAAGAGCCTTGGTGGCCCAGTGGTTGAAATGCAGTATTGCAGGCTAATTCTGCTGACTGCCAGGAGTTCGATCCTCATCGAGCTCAAGGTTGACTCAGCCTTCCATCCTTCTGAGGTTGGTAAAATGAGGACCTGGTTGTTGAGGGCCATATGCTGACTCTCTAAACCACTCAGAGAGGGTTGTAAAGCACTATGAAGTGGTATATAAGTCTAAGTACTAGTGCTATTGCTATTATGTTGCTTCCAAGAATATGAAGAAATCCGTGCGCATAGGTCATGGAATTTTTTTCTGAATCAAGGTTTGCACTGTGATGGGCCCCACACACCAAAAAGGCTGGCTACTCTTGCTTTAATTTTACCTATATGTCATTCAAACTAAAAGTAGTAAACAAATATCTAACAATGTGGAATTAATTATGTGGTATTAAAACCTGCAACTTTTCTTAAGTCTCAGCAATGCACATAAAAGGTTGTTTGGACCTCTAGGCCTGAAGTTATGCAGCCCTTATTTTGCGTAGATGGTACAAGATCTCGCCAACTCACGTGACCAGCAGCAGCCTGTCCGTTTTTGTCCATGCTGAGAAAAAGACTGGGAAAAAAAAAAGATTATGCTGTGAAATTGCAGAAAGGCTCCGCGTAAGCATTTGCTCAGTGTCACTGAACAGCCTCTTTAGCTGCCTGGCTTTCGAGACTTGCTCTGTGTTGTGTGCTGAGTCAGGAACTACACACTTCCCTGGAGCCTGAAAGCTCAGTCTTCAGCATGTAAAACAAGAAAGAAGAGGGGGGTGGGGAGAGAAAGAAAGAAATTATCTTTACCTTTGTTTCATTTGCTTAACTTTCTTTTGCAGGGGTCTGTGTGCGGGACCGTGTCCGTGTGTGCATGTGTATATATGTATGTGCCTGTGTCTTTTCAGTCAGAGCCATATTTTATTTTTTATTTTATTTTTTCGTTACAGGTACTGAAAATGTAACTAAGGACCAGCTGGGATTAGCACAGTTTTCAGTCACAGAGAAAGTGCTTTTTAAAATGAGCAATTGACATATACTTCCATCTATTCATCAAAAAAGCATTGTGCAGCTAGTCTATCTTTCCCTCTTAATGGATTGTTTATGAAAGAGAAGGAGAAGGGGAAAGGGGAGGGAACTTGTAATTTTATAAACAGATCTCTTCTCCAAATAGCTAAGATCCAAACCCCACCCATCTAATGCTTTTAAAATCCACTTTATGTTTTGTTCCTAGGTGCTAGGGAGAAAAAAGAAAAGAAAAGAATGAAATTTCTTTCTCCTTCTTTTCACAAATAATGTTGACTTGATACCTTGTGGATAATGTATGAACAGAGCATATAAACTTTTTTCAGAAATCCATAGGAGAAAAAAGTATATTTAGAAAAGTATTTATTTTTTCTTAAGTATCCTCACGACACTTAAATGCTGTATGTGCATGTGTATGTGTGTATATATATATATATATATATCCAGCATGTGGGAGAGAGCATAATCTCTTCTCTGGCTCAAGCTGATAAAGGGAGGAAAACTTGTGGCTAAGAGATTAATACAACTGCCTAACATGCAGGCAGCCTAAGTTTGAATCCAAGTAAGGGTATGTCTAGCTGATGAGAGCTAAATAGCTTGAAATAGATCTATGCTACTTTCCCTTTATATATATATATATATGCAATTTCTTTCTAGCCAGGTTCTACCTATGTAAGCTAAGATGTTCCTCAGCCCTGGAACATCTTAGCTTACGTAGGTAGAACCTGGCTAGAAAGAAATTGCACATAAAGCCTACGAAAAAGGAAAAAA
>WNWU01000017.1:3077261-3129910 GCA_012654045.1 Ptyas mucosa | reverse complement strand
AAGGAAGGAAGGAAGGAAGGAAGGAAGGAAGGAAGGAAGGAAGGAAGAAAAAAATGTGGAAAAAGATAACCAAAAGAAATAGAAAGAAGTTTCCAATTTCCTCTGCAGCAAATATAAGTGAAATTATAGTATTAACTCTTACTCTATGATTATGGGAAAAAGCTCTTTTTTCTGTTATCCAGTTTTCTCCACTTTAAAAAACACTAAATATATTTCTATTGGGAGCTTCCTAGAACCTATGATTCATTTATTAAAAAGCTTTATGAGCCTTCTTCCTTCCAGACAGGTCAAGGTGGCTAGTGACAGGATAAAACAATAAGCTAACTAACCATTAAAAACATTCCTTATAATATAACTGTAGAACCCTGCAAGTGCAGTAGATGAGCTATTTATTTTCCCCCAGAGTTTCTAAGGAAATAACCTTAACTATCCATCAGATCAGTTTTGCAGGAAAGTTCATTTTGGCTTCCCCTCAATTATTTTTTCCAGTGTTCAGTTGCCTTCATTATAAGATCATAAATAAATCCCTTTGAAACAGCTAAGACTGTGTGCTTAAGATTGTCTGAAGAGATTTTGCTTCAGGTCTCACCTGTGGTGACCTTTTAGAAGTAACACCACAATTATGTATTTTTTTTTAAACTTCAGATGTATAGCAGTCTTCTTTAAAAATAATAATAATAATAATTTCTCTACCAGCTCACTACGATTGGGTTGGCCATCTCTTTTTGCCATGAGTGGAACATTGAAATGTTGTTGTTGTTAGGTGCGAAGTCATGTCTGACCCATCACGACTCCATGGACAACATTCCTCCAGGCCTTCCTATCTGCTACCATCCTCTGGGCTCCATTTAAGCTCATGCCTACTGCTTCAGTGACTCTATCCAGCTACCTCATTCTCTCCTGTCCCCTTCTTCTTTTGCCCTCAATCTTTTCCAGCATTAGGCTCTTCTCCAGTGAGTTCTTCTTTCTCATTAGGTGGCCAAAGTATTTGAGTTTCATCTTCAGGATCTGGCCTCCTAAAGAGCAGTCAGGGTTGATCTCCTCTAGGACTGACCGGTTTGATCGCTTGTAGTCCAAGGGAGTCTTCTCCAGCAACATAGTTCAAAGGCCTCAATTCTTTGGTGCTCAGTCTTTCTTATGGTCCATCTTTCACAGCCATACATTGCAACTGAAATGTTTTACTGTTATTATCTGTTTACTTTTTATTATATAATTTTATTGTTAGTGATGTGTCTACCATCTTCTTCTGGATAAAAACAATATCTAAATTTGATAGATGATGGACAAAAAGTTGGACAACAAGACACTTACTGTATTGTAACTGAGAACCAGCAACACCTACAGTACTGAGTAGAGGAATAACATATTTTGAAAATGATTCATGAGTACTTTACATCTTACAGAAACATAATACAATTTAAGTTAATGTGACTCTAAAAACCAGCATTCTTCCTTTCATTTACATTATCCACACATAGTAGTTTTGATATTATTTTTCATCATTAATATATATTCTATTTACTTTTTTCCTGTTTTCTTTAAAAATCTAGATATAACAACGATAGAGAGTATACTGATATACAAATATAGGTAGCTATTTCCCTCTATTAACCATATCTGTGCTTGGTTAAGTATTATTATTCTTTTAATCTTATTCAGATCTCTTTATTTTATAATAATAAATAGATAATAAAATATCTATGAATAAACAGATAATTATTGTGGTTGTGCAATTATTATTCAATATGACATTAAGTGAAAGTTCCAAGCAGAATATATTAAGTAGTTTTCATTTTTTTAAAAAACTATGGAAATTTGAATTTAATGCCAAAATCTTCATTATATTATTGTTTAAAAAGGTTTTAAAAACCTGCTAAAATATATAAGCAAATATTTAATTCCATTTTTTTCTGTTCAACTGATTTGCTCTAACTATTGGCGTAGGCTTTAAAAACCATTCCATAAATCTTTGTATTTATCTTGCTTCATATATGCAATACATATGGAAGCCATTCTTGCTTAAATTTACTTTAAATTTATATATAAAGTGTGCATGTACTGTATGTCTCTGTCTGGCTATGTCTGTATGTGTCTGTTTCTGTGTCTGTATACAGGTTTGTGGGGGGTTGTTTGTGTACCTGTGTTTGTATGTGTGAATGCACAGACATACACACAGAAGAGAGAGAGAGAAAGGGGGAGGGAGGGGGGAGGGAGGGAGGGAGAGAGAGAGAGAGGACACTAAATTTATCAGTGCTTCATATTCTTCAAGTTTCAGTTCCCAGTTTCAGATTGCCGTATGGTATATTTTTAACAAAATATATTATTGATTGCCTGATACTGAGGTTTCCTCCTTCCTTCCTCTTTTGAAGGACTGCTAAACAAATGTAAAGGCAGTGGGGGCTATGAGATTTTAGTTCAGGTCTGCAGTTATAATCCCATTGTCTAAATCCAAGTCCGATTCAAATGCTTAAATGGGGAAGCATTCTTTTGTCATAAATGTTTCTAAAAGATGAAAAGAGATTATCATTGATTTGCCAACACACTCCGGCTTTAACCTAAAGTAATTTCACTTCATGAAGAACGGAGAAGTTCATACTTTCCCTTCCAAAATAGGTAGCAAGGACAAAACATTTCCTCTAAATGCTTAACCCGTTTGACTTTATAACCAGCAGCATTCATCTTTTGGAAGAACAAATGTTGGAGCATTTTTCTTTCTTTCTTTCCTCCTCTGGTTCAGTTCGCTTAATCTAAGCCTCCCCTTCTAATTTCATAGCCTTCCATTGTCCATTTATTAAATGAATTTTAAGTCTGCCCTTGAATTCATTATCTTCAGATTTTCAAAGGCAGACTTTTCTTTCCCGGGCTCCATAAACAAGCGAAGGTAATAAGCAAGCATAAGTGCCACAATTCTGAGCCAGGCTAGTAATATATGAATGAATGTAAATGTAGTCAGTTTCAGTTTATATCATAAATCTCTCCATCCATTAGTAATTTTCTTACATGCACAGTTTTCCACACTTTTTTCTCCAACTGGATATTTATGAATATGGGTATTCCTTGACTTATGAATCGACCACACCTGAGTCAAAGGTTTCTGTTGTTAAGGACATAGTTGTTGAGTTTCCCCCCATTTTACAACCTTTCTTGCTACTGCTGTTAATCACTGGAGTTGTTAAATTAGTAACATGTTTGTTAAATGAATCAGGCTTCCCCATTGACTTTGCTTGTCACAAGGTCGTGAAAAGGTGATCACAAGATTTTAGAATACACCAATGGTCATAAATATGAACCAGTTGCCAAGTACTGATTTTTTTAAAAAAAATTATTTATACATTTTTTCTTTGAAATACATAAGGGTTTAATAAACAGTGTATTGTCTGGATCAATTTACTTATACAATGTAGTAATCATAATACTGGTGGTGATCATCATCATCAACAGAGTTGCTAAATTAATCCACTGGTCATTATGTAAAAAATATGACTTACCTGTATCCAAAAAGTCATGGGAACATAAAATGGAAAAAGTTATAGAAAATGAGAGAGTGAAGATCTTGTGGGACTTTCAAATACAGACGAATCGTCATTTGGAACATAACACGCCAGATATCACAGTTGTTAAAAACCAAAACGTACAATTTATTGATATCGTGGTACCAGGAGATGCCAGAGTTGAAGAAAAAGAACTGGAAAAAAATCATGAAATTTCGCAACCTGGCCATCGAAACTACATGTCTATGGATGAAACATGCAACAGTACCCATTGTCATCAGGGCACTTGGTACCATGTCCAAGAATTTTATAAGATACATCAACAAATTGCAGCTTCCTGCAATAACACCAGCAGAACTGCAAAAAACTGCGCTACTTGGAACATTGTACATCTTAAGAAGGTACTTGGTTGATACCTAGGACGCTGGCAGCAACCCATATCAACCATTAGCACCAATCAATGGTATTTGTGATGCATTTTTTAATGTTCAGTTGACTGAATTTAAATAATTCATATTTAATGAATAAAATAATAATAATAATAATAATAATAATAATACAACTGTAATAATAATACAAATGCTTACTTGTGTATAATACAATTTCTTGCATCCTTTACTTATACATATCAGTAATCTTTCATCTTCTAATTTCTACCTCTTTTATCTAATCATTGATAAAACAAATCCCATGTTGAAAAATATTCTGTTATCTTTTATTATTAAAGTACTGAATTTTAATCACATGACAATGGAAAAGCTACAACATTCGTAAGTGTGAAAAATGATCATAAGTCACTTTTTTCAGTGCTATTGTAACTTTGAACAGTCACTGAATGAACTGTAAAAGGTATTTGGATTAGACGGTGAGATTGCATATTTTACATAGAGTTAGTCTTTGACTTATGTACGCAATTGAACCCAAAATTTCTGTTGCTAAGTGAGACAGTGGTTAACTGAGTTTTGCCCCATTTTACGACCTTTCTTCCCACAATTGTTAAGTGAATCACTGCAGTTGTTAAGTTGTTCAGTGAATCCATGCTTCCCCATTGTCTTTGCTTGTCAGAAGGTCGCAAAAGGGGATCACATGATCCCAAGCAGTGTTGGAATTCAAATGTTTTTACTACTGGTTCTGTGGGCGTGACTTGGTGGTCATGGCAGAGGAAGGATACTGTAAAATCTTCATTCCCACCCAGTGGTGTGTTCCTTCCGGTTCAGCCTGGTTTGGCCGAGCCGGTAGCGGTGACAATATGACATCACCAAACCGGTTCTCTTTGTTCGGGAGCTGGGTCCTCCTGCCCCCACCCCCGTGTTATTCTTACCTTTTATTTGGCCCCGCCTCCAATCTATTCACTGCCTCCCGAGTCCTAGCTGATGGCTAGAAGGAAAAAAAACTGTTTAAACTCTTGTTGTGGGGCTTCAAAGGGCCGCCCTACAGCTGATCAGCGTTAAAAGGCAGTGTAGTGGTAGACCAGGATGCTCCAAAATCAAATGGGTAGACTGGGATGCTCGAAGAACAAATGGGTAGACCAGGATGCTCCCAAAACAAATGGGTAGACCGATACAGCTCTGCAAGCAGTTAAAAGCCTGGTAGACCAGTACCTCTGCTAAATCCTAAAGAATTGTCACATGACCATCAAACCACGCCCACAAAATAAGCCACGCCCACAGAACCAGTAGTAAAAAAATTTAGAACCCATCCCTGTTCCCACCCCACTGCGGAGGAAAATTATTGCAAAATCCCTATTTTTCAGATCGGTTCTCTGAAAATGGGAATAAAACCATCCTTGCTTTTTCTGTCCATATAGTGATCAAAAAAAGCATACTGAACATAGCCAATACAGTTCTTGTATTCTTGCTTGGGATTGAAAAAAAAAAAATCAGGAGTCCGGTATTACCCTTTTCCAACAAATGAATTTTATTAAAAGTTGTAAGCTTTTGTGAGCTGTCTTTTAATAAAATTAATTGGTCAGAAAAGGTGCTGCCGGACACCCGGCTGGAAATGGTGGCTCTTGACTTTCATTAATTTGAGAAAATCACAAAGTTTTGTAGCCTTCCAAGAACATGGGTTATGAGGCCAGTTTATCCCAAGAATGGGTCAATGCAAAGATATTCTCAATTTGTATACTTTGGAGATAGGGGTATTTTATGGGGGTAAATGACTCGCTTGAAGTTAATACATTCATTTTTTTATTATAAGAGTGCAATCTTCTTAAATATCAAACCCACTTTGGGTCCTGCCTGCACTAACATGCATGATTCAGCCCTTGATCCAATGAGGATGATATATGCTAGCACTAACCACTTTTACTTCAAGCACTAAACTTCTATGAGAAACATATTTACATTCCAATTAATTTGTCACTGAAACAGTGACAAAAGTGACATACTGTCACTGAGATTGCACTGACCTTTTATTAGTAAAGAAAGTCTGTGTGAGACTGGGACTGAGAATCTCCTTTGAGTGTCTGCCTTAGCTCAGTTCATAGCTGGTGGATATGTAAAATTATAGCTGAGAATAGCTGCATTAACAATCAATAATCAGATTTATGCAGCTGAGCAATATAAGTCTTAGAGGAGGTGGTGGTGGAGGAGGAGGAGGAGGAGGTATTTAGCATGGTCTGCATGCTAAACTATTTTTCATGGATTTTGGTTCATCATTAGAATCTGGTTCTATTTGTCATTAGAGGAACCAATTGTTCCTGATATAGGAAGTGAATTTTCACCAAGCAGGGTAGTAAGTAACCAAGTGGAGTAAGGACTTGGTCTTGGAAGCAAGTAACCAGCCTCTGCCTAGCCCTCTCCTAATGGAAGCTGCCTTCGATATGGAGCAAAGGAATAGGAAGAAGTGATACTTCTTAATATTTCTAATGGGAAGCTGGCTACAGTTCTCAACCCCATAAAAGGTAAAGGTAAAGGTTTCCCTGTCCAATTGGTTACTGACTCTAGGGGGCAATGCACCCCTCCATTTCTTAGCCGAGAGAGCCAGTGTTGTCCAAGGACACATCCGTGGTCATATGGCCAGCATGAGTATATGCTGAGGCACATGGAATGCTGTTACGTTCCTACCAAAGTGGTATCTATTTATCTACTCGCATTTACAAGCTTTCGAACTGCTAAGTGAGCAAGAGCTGGGATCACCCTGTTGTGCAGTGCTTGGGTCTCGAACCCTGACTGTCAAATTTTCAACTGACAAGCTCAGCTTTTCTAACCACTGAGCCATCACACCCCTTGTCAACCTCATAAACAATAATACATTTTAACAAATCTGGTGATACGAGACCAGGTATTCCTCATTTCAATTGGTAGTAACCATGTTTTGAAACAGGAAAGAGGAAAACAGTAAATTCTGTAAAAAGGAATATTTTTTTTTGCTTACAGAGATGAAGCAGAGGGCCACAAATGGTTTCTTTTGAAAAGGGAAAGCTTTATTGGAAAATAGTCCATTAATTTTCTTCAAAATCTGAAGGCATTATGATTATCTCCCCCAATCATTCATTTTCCATTTTATGGGGTTGTTTGGTCCAAAGTACTGTTGCTATGTCAGCAGGGGAGGCTTAAAAATCACAAACCATGTATTTTGCACACTTTTCCTCTTGTTATACCTATATTGTAGCAAGAGGATGTAAAATTGTGTTGGTCAGGCAAGCTGCTGCTTAGAAATATTACGAATGCTGCATTTTTCCATCATTTGAACTCCAAACATGCATTAAAGGGTTGCTCAAAATAACTTATGGGGATTTTTTTTTTCATGTTCCTTGTTAAACTTTTACCAAAATGCTCCTCTAAATCATATAGATGTATAGTTGCTATCACTATTCCAACAATCTGGTCTTGAAAAGTGTATTAGATTGGCTTTTTTTAAAAAAAAAATCACCAAGCATTAACTGTCTCTGACCACTAACCTTATTTTTATCTATTAAGTTTTTATCGCACTTTTATTGCTTCATTTATTTTTTATAAATAACTGAGGCAGCAAACATACCTCATACTCCTTCCTCCCCCTATTTTCCCCAGAACAACACTGTTGTTGAGACTAACCGAAGGTCACCCAGCCAGCTTTCATGCCTAAGGGGAGACTAGAACTCACAGTCTCCTGATTTCTAAGGCAGCATCTTTACCACTACACCAAACTGACTCTCTGTTTTCTCTCTTATTGTTGTTATTTTTCCAATAGGTCTCCTGAGGCTTCATCAGCATCCTGCATATTGCAGTATTAATGCAGTGTTATGAGTGCCTCTGCCAGCGGTTTCCAGGATTGGCCCACATTGCCTCTGCCCGCTAAGGAGGGCCATGTGCGGCCCTCCTGAGCTCCGTTTTTGTTGGCAGAGGGTTGCAGGAGGCTGTCACAGCCGAAAACAGAACTCTGAAACCCATTTTCTCTGGCAGAATGCTCGGGCCACCACAGGTGCCTCTGACAGGAGTGACCTTGAGCTGGCAATGCCCACCCTGGCCATGCCCACTCCAGATCCCTGAGGTCAAACACAATCCTGATGTGGCCCTTATTGAAATCAGGTTTGACACCCCTGCTCTATAGTAATGTTTCCTTATATTGGTGACTTTAAGATGGGTGGACTTCCCTGTCTCCTGCCCTGGGGATGTAATCCCACCTATCTTAATATTAAATAACATAGAAAAACACAATCTATAATCTTGAATCTAAAAAATGAAAAATAAATCAATGCAGCTAGTCCTTGACCTATGACCTCAATTGAGCCCCAAATTTCTGTTGCTAAGTGAGACATTTGTTAAGTAAGTTTTGCCCCATTTTACAACCTTTCCTGCCATAGCTGTTAATCATTGGCGTTATTAAGTTAGTAACAAGTTTGTTAAGTGAATCTGGCTTCCCCATTGACTTTGCTTGTTGGACGGTCGTGAAAGATGATCACATGACCTTGGAACACAGCAACTGTCATAAATATGAGCCCGTTGCCAAGCCATCCCAAAGGTGTTTTTTCAAGAGTCAGCTGGACTTTCTGTTTTTTCTTTGAAGACATTTCACTTCTTATCCAAGAAGCTTCTTCAATTCTGACTGAGTGGTAGGGAATGGAAGGATTTATATTCCTTGCAGACAGCTCTTTGTTTGCATTCTTTTAGAGGGTCGTTGAAGTACTTGGAGGTTTATCTGTATCCTCAGGGTTACCTGAGTAGTGCTAATGGTTCTTGTAGTCTGCAAATTTTCTGGAAATCCATTCATACTCCCACACCATTCGAAAGGTGTTCATCCAAAATTGCATAGATAAAAGTCTGTAGCGATTCTCAATCATCCAGGTCATGGTTGTCCCAAAGGTGCTTTTTCAAGAGGCTACTGGACTTTTTGGTTTTTCTTTGAAGATGTGTCACTTCTCATTCAAGAAGCTTCCATTCCTCACCATTCAGTCAGAGCTGAAGAAATTTCAGACAGTTGCCAAGCGATTTGATTACATAACAATGGTGATGCTACAATGGTCAGAAGTGTGACAAATGATCATAAGTCACTTTTTTCAGTGCTGTTGTAACTTTGAATAGTCACTGAATGAACTGTGTAAATCAGGGACTATCTATAAAAGGCATTTGGATTAGTGTTTGTTGTTGCTGTTTTAAAATGATGATGATGATGGCAATGATATCCATTCAGTTATGTCTGACTCTTGGCCATTGTATGGTCCAGGTCTCTCCACATTTTAAAATAAATATATTTTTAATTATTTACTATTTATTTTAATTTGAATTAATTTATTTAAATTAATTATTTAAAGTTTTAAATTAAAACGAGAAAACCTGAAGTGTTGTTGAGCCAATAATTTCTTTGATTGCTTTTTTATCATTTGATGATCTTGTCTGTATGTCTGTCTGTCTTTTTTGGAGGGGTAGGGGAGTTAATGTGTTTAGTTTATTGTGACTTTGAAAAGATTAACTAATGAATGCAGTCTCAAAATAGGCTATTGAAATCAAAGGTGCTTTTTAAAAAGGTAACTGGACTTTCTGGTTTTTCTTTGAAGACGTTTCGTTTCTCATCCAAGAAGCTTCTTCAGCTCTTAAGAAGCTTCTTGGATGAGAAGTGAAACGTCTTCAAAGAAAAAATAGAAAGTCCAGTTGCCTCTTGAAAAAGCACCTTCGGGACAACCATGACCTGGATGGCTGAGAATCTCCATAGACATATTGAAATCAAAGTTATTCTAACGATCCTTCCATATCAGTAAAAGTAAATGTAAGTGGAGATGGAGATAGAAATAAAATGTGTGAATTCAGTCGGCGAGGGTAAGGAAGAAAACCAGCTTTCTGCATTTTAAGCAACAAAATATGGATAGCATGGTAGGACACATGTTAACTAAACAGACCTATCAATATGTCACCCAATATGCCACTTGGTTTTTAAATCACCCATTATTAATTCATAAACTCTGACACTTCTTATTTTGCATTCACATCACATTTTGTTAAACTTCAGGTCAAACTAATTTGGCAAAACAACATTAAATACGCTTAAAAATAGAATGTAAATTGTATCTATCACCCCAGTTGCCAATTATTATAATGTTGGAGATTAAAAATGCTAGGATTTCTTTCTATTTAGGAATTACAGCATTGTTGACTTAAAAGAAGAGTCAACAGTAGGGTATTTTTCCAAAATCATTTACTTCATCAAGTCCAACAGCAGTAACCATGGCATCCTTAAACAGAAAATGGAGTCTTTTCTCCTATGCAGGGACCACCACAATAAAATTGGAGTGTGCAGAAATGGACAAATTTATAAAGGAAATACAAATAAAGGAGGAAACAGAATATTATATAGTGTAGGAGAAATGGTTTGAATGGTTAGAGGAGAAGGATAAAAGGCAAGGAAAGAGTAAATGAGGAAGATATAGGAGTGGAAATGCATTAACAAACAAGAGGAAACAGAACAGATGCAGATTGTAGGAATGAAATTATGTACACTGTTATCTATATGTATATATGTAAATAAATCAATATTAGAATTATATGTATAAAGGATAAATTGAAATAAGGAAGAAAAAATGGATATGTAAGAAATGTTTACCGATGTGAAATTGTTGAAAAGAAGAAAAATGTAAAAGATTCTTTTTTGGTTTTTTTGCAAAAAACCAAAACTGTTCAATAAAAATTTTTATTTTTTTAAAAAAATAAGTCTGTTTTTCCCCATATTCCCCAAAACTGAGTTTCACTGACTGCCCTCTGATTGGTAAGATGGAAAGGTGACTCCAAGCTAAAACAGGACCTATCAAATCTGGAGTATGCAAATTTGCAAATTTGCATACTCCAGGATATGTAGACAATGAGAGGGATCCTTAGTGATCTCTAAGCTTGATTGTTGTTGGGTTTTTTGCAGACATTTCATTACCCAAACTAAATGCTAAAGCACAGATTTTATTATTTTTTTTTATTTTTTATTTTTATTAATTTAACTTCTATACCGCCCTTCTCCCGAAGGACTCAGGGTGGTGTACAGCCGTATTAAAACACATATAACTCATAAAATTTAAAAACAATTTAAAACAAATATGTAAATTTGGCCCACAAAGTTAAAAGCTAACAAACACCCAATTTAAAATTCATATTAAGCCAGCCCAGCCTGTTGGAACAAAAGAGTCTTAAGGGCGCGGCGGAAGGTACGCAGGTCTGGGATCATATGAACCTCTAGGGGCAGCTCATTCCAGAGGGCAGGTGCCCCCACAGAGAAGCTTCTCCCCCTGGGTGTCACCAGTCGACATTGTTTGGCCGACCGCATCCTGAGGAGTCCCTCTCTGTGGGAGCGTATTGGCCGGTGGGAGGCTACCAGTGGCAGAAGATGATCTCGTATAGGTCCTAAACCATGGAGCGCTTAAAAGGTGGTGACCAACACCGTGAATCGCACCCAGAAGACCACCGGGAGCCAGTGCAGCTCGTGCAGGAGAGGTGTTACATGGGTGCGCCATGTCGCCCCCATAATCACCTACGCGGCCACGTTCTGGACCAGTTGGAACCTCCAAGTGCTCTTCAAGGGGAGCCCCATGTAGAGAGTGTTACAGTAGTCCAGACAGATGATGTTACTAGTTTGGGTAATGAAATGTCTGCAAGAAAACAACCAACCTCAGAGAGCACAAAGGACCCCTCATTTCAACCTTCATTTCAACCTACAAATATTCTCCTTTATTGATATGCAGACAATTTCTCCATGTCTTTTGTAGAGGTAGCTTTTCTCTTAGGTATAACATCTGTAGTACATGCAATAGCCTACTGGTGCCAAGGTACTAATTATATATTGAGGATATACTGACCGATGAGCAATGCTTTCTCACCCCCCACCTCCCCTGGGTAAAGCATTTTTTTTACATATTTTGTTAGATCAGTCATTGGCCTTTTGCACCAGAAAATGATGCTTCTAAGATGTGACAGAGATGCGGCAATTACGTTTTTCCCTACTAGAGAGATCAGAGCAATTTGTGACAGGTGACTCTGTTCCTGACATTAAGAAAGGGAGAAGATTAGAATTTTAACAGCAGCCTTTGAAAAGAAAAAGAAAAAGAAAAACTTGCCAAGCAGCTCCTGATCGTCACACGTGGGCCTTCTAATCTCTGTCCCCAGAACCTCACCAGAGAAATTAAAGGATATGTTTGCTCGTCTGGGGTCTTACACTCCAATCCCCATCATTGCCCACTATCATCTGGAAAGTGATCGTCTGTGGAAAGATATGAGTTCATTTAGATTCCCTGTGTCATTTAGAGCCATGGAAGATTAGGTTTCTAAGCTGCCCAATTTCTCCTTCGCATATTCTTCTTCTAATGGGATATATATGTCATCATCTGCCAGCATTAGCCCTCTAGATCTACGTAGGACAAGCAGGCCAAACTCTGTGCAAAAGAATTAATGGATGCAAGCTCGACATCAAGACTCAAAACAAGGACAAAGTAGTACTAAGAGCATTTCAGCCTCCTAGGACCCTCCATTACATAGTGAAAGCTAGTCATTTTGGGGAAGGGGGAGAGATTACTGAACTCCCATACATTAAAATATTTCAGGCTACCTTAGAAGGACTCAGCAAAGGCAATGGGTGTTTTAAACATTGCAATTATTAAAAAGGCCAGGCAATCTGCCTCGCCTGTTTGTGCTGTTTGGTTTGGCACAGCAACCAAACAGGACAAGTACAGACTTCAATGGATAGTTATAGCTGCACAAAAAACAATTGTAACCAGCCTGCCTTCCATTGAGGACCTATATACTGCACAACCCAGAAAGAGGGCTGAGAAAATATCTAAAGACCCCTCACATCCTGGACATAAATTGTTTCAACTCCTCCCCTCGGGATGTCATTACAGAGTTTTGAATGCTGTAGGCAATCCCCCCCCCCCATGCCATCACTCTGCTAAACACCTACCCTATATACTCGAGTATACCCAGGAATTCTGGGAGTTGAAGTCCACAGCTTATAAAAGGGCCACATTTGCCCACCCCTGGGCTAAGCTAATCAGTAGTGGAGCTCTAAGAATGCCAGATGAGAAGGAGAAAGGGAGGGAGAAAGAAAGAAAGAGAGAGAGAGAGAGGGAAGAAAGAAAGAGACAAAGAAAGAAAGAGAAAGAAAAAGAAAAAGGAGGAGGAGAGAGAGAGAGAGAATGCAGGTATCTCTTAACAGAGGCTTGAACTTGACTGAAATTAGATCAAGCCAGTGACTGGGTGGGCATGGCTAGCTGGTCATGTGATATATGTGAATAGGGACTACTCAGAGGGCTGAAAAAAGTCATTTCTGACAGGTCCTCGCACTTTTGACCAGTCCTCACACTTACGACCATCCTCACATTTATGCCCGTGCAGCATTCTTAACAATCATGTCACTCATTTCACAACTGCTTCTCTTCACCATGGTGATAAGATAAGGCAAAACCATAAAATGTGAGGACCTTTGTAAGTTCGAGGACTGGTCACAAGTGCGAGGACCAGTCAAAAATAACTTTTTAAGCCCTCTGAGTAGTCCATATGCACAAAAAGACTACCCAGAGGGCTGAAAAAAGTGATTTCTGACAGGTCCTCGCACTTTTGACTGGTCTTCGCCCTTATGACTGGTCATCATTTATGTCCATTGTAGCATTCTTGTCACTCATTTCACAACTGCTTCTCTTCACCATGGTGACAAGATTTTTGTTTTTGTTGATCCTCTTTTCCACTTACAGAGCTAGTTTACTGTTTTTCTTTGAAATCAATATTCAAAAACATTTAACCTACTGATGCCTCAATTAATGTAATTTTATTGGTATCTATTTTTATTTTGAAATTTACCAGTAGCCGCTGCATTTCCCACCCCTGGCTTATACTCGAATCAATAAGTTTTCCCAGTTTTTTGTGGTAAAATTGGGTGCCTCGGCTTATATTCAGGTCGACTTATACTCGAGTATACTGTATACGGTAATTCCCACAGCAGTCTTATATCTAAGGATAAATAGTATTACTATTATACTTCTCATCTTTCCTATTACCTACGTCTATTGGTATCTTAAGAACTGTGGTGGCACAGTGGTTAGAATGCAGTACTGCAGGCTACTTCTGCTGACTGCCAGCTGACTGCAATTTGGCAATTCAGATCTCACCAGGTTCAAGGTTGACTCACCCTTCCATCCTTTGGAGGTCGGTAAAATGAGGACCCAGATTGTTGGGGGCAATATGCTGACTCTGTAAACTGCTTAGAGAGGGCTGTAAAGCACTGTGAAGCCATATATAAGTCCAAGTGCTATTGCTATTATGATTATCACTTCATTGTTTGTATGTAAACTGAGAACTTATGCACCAGAGACAGGTTCCTTGTGTGTTCAATCACACTTGGCCAACAAACAATCTTCATTAATGTAACCAGCATCTGAATAACCATCCTGCCCTATCCTCTTTTCTCTCATCCCAGTTTATATCCACTCCATACATCTGAAGATCTGAACAATAGTTCACACATTTAAATAAAATTTGCTAGCCTGAGTAAAGGACACCTCCTGCTGGAGTGGTTCACAATCCAGCTCATGGAAGGTCATCAAGAGGGAACAGAAGACTTCAAAGTAGCCCCCTTACAGTGATAATGCATGCCCCAAGAAGGCAGGGGATGGCCTTCAGTAGCACAACCCATAGCACTCCCAATAATCCTTCCTTAGAGGCAGTAGGTCCACCCTTCATTTTATAGCCTACAGAGAACACTTTAAAATGGCTCCCCTGAGTAACATCCTGTGAAAAGGAAAAAGCAATAATTTTTGTGTGTAAAGAGATGCCACAGCCATTTGACAAGTCACTGCTGGGAAGGTTAGATATCCCAGGGAGCATGAAGCAGCTGTTCAAAGTGGCAGTTGAAGGTGGCACCACATACACACAAACTGATCACATGGTACTCCTACAGGGTAAATGAGATTATGCAGAGAGATGACAAAGAATAAGAAAGAAGCCAACCATTTTTTTTAAAGGCAAAGGAAACAACTAATGCTAATTGATACCACCAGCACCCCTTATATCAGTCTTTACCTTTTTATCCTCAGTCCCTGCTTCTTCTGTGCCTATGAATTGTTTCATGCATTTCTGGGTTTTTTGTGAAGAACTCATCATGATTATTATTATTATTATTATTATTATTATTATTATTATTATTATTATTATTATTATTATTATTATTTTGTCTTCCTCTTCTTCTTGACCCAGTGATTCTTCTTTCTTATATCTGTTTTGCTATTCAAACTTCATTTATTTCTTGACAGTCTCAAACCATCATAGCATACTTCTTTTGTATGGGTTAATCACTTTTGTAGCTATTCAACCCCAATTCATTCTTGTCTCGGTCTCTTCTTGTTCCCACTGCATTCAACTTGTCAGAATATCTTCTGTGACATACTCTACTCATTTCTATATAACAAGGTGGACAAAATCATGCTTTTATTCATAGCGATTTTTGTTTCTTTGGCCAAACATTTATTTTCATACATGTATTTCTGATTACTTTTTAAAATTATTTGCATATATTAAAATTACTCTATTCAGATCCCATCTCATTTTGCTGTACAACATTCACTACTTCCTCCAGTTTTTCATTGTTTATATGCAGAATAACTTGCTGCATATAAGTTCACTCCTTTTGTTGTTGTTGTTGTTGTTGAAGACAGTTTGGTCCTTGATACATTCATTTTCACATCCATACTCTTCAATGCCTCATATAATATAATAGCCACTGCAAATTATTCACTGTGTCAGCCAACAATATAGCATCATTTGCATGCAAAATTATACACACATATTCATATCTCCAGATGTGAGTGGTAGCCAGGCCGGCAGAAGACGGAGGGGGAGAGGCAGATAATGGAATGACAGGCTGCTGTGATCTTCCTTCTCTCATGGAGATCTTTTGCCTTCCTTCCTGGTAGGTCCCAAAAATGACATGGCTTCCATCTCATGATTAAGTCCTTGATTATTGGTGTATGGATTTCCCATTGTGGGATAAAGGTTGATTCCTCTTTCTGGGTGAGGGTCAGGAGAGGAATTGGTAGGAGGGGGGAGGTGATGGAAAAGGGACCCTCTACAGCTGATGGGAGCAGAAGGGAAAGGCTGCTTCTGAATCTGGTGTTTGAGGGTGTGTTGTAGCTAAGTGAGGAGTGTGATTTATTTAAGTGGGTATCAGAGTATATTCATCAACTGGAATAGGACATAGTAACAAGGTCACCAATGTGGGCTGGATCATCATCTTATACTAGTTCTACATTCCCTGGTCTCAGGCTCCAGTACTTTATCAAAAGACCTTTAGAGGCTCTGGCTTTTGGCTGTTGCTACTTTTGGTGTTCTTCATTAGGGAAGTAATCGTTGATGAGCAAGTTGATCTGGCATGTATTACCAAGACACGGATAAGTCCAGATTGGGGTGTGGCCAGTGGTGAAATGTAAAATTTGTTTCTACTGGTTCTGTGGGCGTGGCTTGGTGGTGGTGGGGTAATGTGACTGGGTGGGTGTGGCTAACTTTTTTTTTTCTGGCCAAAGAGGTTGTAGAAAGCCTCTGATGATCCCAGCTGAGTTGCCTGATCAGCAGAGGCTTTTTTTTCTTTTAAAAGTCTCTGACGATCCCAGCTGAGCTGCATGAAAATGAGCTGAAAAGCATTTTTTCAGCCAAAGAGGTTGTAGAAAAAACACTTTTAAAAATAAAATTTTAAAAAAGCCTCTGATGATTGCGTGGCTCAGCTGGGCATGGGGGGAGGGCAGGGATGTTTGCTACCGGTTCTCCAAACCATCCACGCCGCCATCGCTACCGGATCGGGCGATCCGGTCCGAACCGGGAGCATTTCATCCCTGGGTGTGGCCCTTTTGTAGATACATCCAACAAGGTTTGGGGTATCATATCAGTCAAGATTCTGTGGCATAGAAGTATGGCAAATGTCATCCTGGAATTTGTGAAGGCTTTCAGGGGTGCTTCAGCACAAGTATCAGATATGAGACTGTCACTGCGTTCTTGTATTTCCCAGCTGAGCTGTCATTTTTGGTCTAATAGGCTTACTGTAGTTTTGCCAAGTTTTGTTATCAGTATTAAGTGCGCAAGCGTGCATTCCTTTCTAGCCTCCATTATCCTTCTTCTTACTCCTTTGTTCTCCTGCCAAGAGGTGAGGCAAGAACGCTGGCAAGATGTAGCCAATTAATTAGATAGTAAGAGTTATCTTTATTTTTACTTTTACAATAAAATGAGTTTTTTCATAGAAATAAATCTTCGGGTTTTATTTTCTTAATGTATACTTTCGAGGAAAAGCCTCGGTCCAAACCTCTAAACCAGGGTGCGATTATCCCAGAGCCAGGATGGGATCAATCAACTCCCTGACAGAGACCTTGCTCCTTACATTGGACTCCAGTGCACCGCAACCTCTCTGCCTGAGCTGTTGACTCCATTTCTGGGCTGGAAATGGGGTTCCCCATATATCTTCAATTTTCTTTCACTCAAAATGAGGTCTAAGGTAGCTCAGAAGTTCATGGCCACTATGATGGCTTTACCCAGAGCCACACCTGAATTGGTGTTTTTGATGGAGCAGTGGGGGCTGAAATTGGGGGATTTGATTTGAAATTAGGGGACTTTCCTTGTCATGGTTAGAACAAATTGCAGAACACTAGTGCCACTATTCACTGCAGAGATGCTGAACCCATTAGATTGACCTTCCCTATCTACTTATAGGCCCAGATAGTGTGTTCTTGTTGGTCTGCTGTGTGTCCATCCAAACCCTTGGTCACTGCTTAGAATAAGTGGTTGGCTGAGGTTTTGGATTGGATTGTATCCATGCAACTTCTCCTCTCTTGGGGATCCCATTACTGCCCATGGTTTACAGACAAGTTGAGGGAGATGAAATAAGAAAAAGGATACCTAGAGAATCGCTGTTACTCAACAAGGGGTGAACTCAACAGAATATGGCTTAGAGCTTCTATTAAGGCCTGTTTTCTGGTGGAAAATGTAGCAAAATATCTGCATTTCTCCACTTTTATTGCATCCACAGATAGCTGCCCTGTTCAGATGATATGAGCTCTCTTGGGAGGCATGTGGAGGAATGTGTTCAGTATCTGTCAAACAAAGTCACTGGAAGTTTTTCAGAGTTGAATGCCAATCTTGTTTCAAGTCTGCCTCAGCAGCTGCCTGAGGAGGAATTTTGCCCAGTTATCTAAGAATGGTTTGAGCCTGTTGAGCCTGAAGAAATTAACAGGTTCCTTAGGACTGTGAGCAAAACCACCTGCTCTTTAGATCCATTTCCCTCTTGGCTTGTTAAAGAGGTCCAAGGTTTGTCATATGAGATGAACTAGTCTAAGCAAGATATTGACTAATATAAAACTGTGTTGTATAATACCTGACAGAAGAAAAAGGAAAGAAGGGTTATGTGGTCCCATCCAATAATTTTCTTCGGACAATAATGTGTAAAGTTAAGCAAGTTTTCTGAAAGAGTAGGTCTCAACTTATAAATTAGCAGTAACTCTTTTACTCACAAAATGGGTCTTTTCTTCTTTCAAATATCACCTCTAATCTGATGTAAGGATATTACAAAATTAGAGAACACTCCAAAAATAAGTTTAAAAAATGCCGCATAAATAAATATTGATAGAACACATGCAAATTTTTGCACATGGAACACTTATCTCCTGTTATCATTGTCTCATTGGAATTATTGCAATCTGAGACCAGATTAATATACTCTATCCCTCTCCAGGATCAAGGCATATCCTTAAATATCTTTATAAATTCAGGCTTGGAAGAAGGTGGGATGAGGGATGTCCACTGGCATTAATGGTTGAAATTAAATCATCCCATTTTTCACTGCAACTGCAAGTGTTTGATTAAGCATAGTTTTTAAGGGCAATGTTTAAATGAATACAGGATTTGCCGTGCATGGCATGAACCTTTTATTCTAGCTTTGAATGTCCAATTGCACTGAATGAATACACTCACTAAAAGTTGCCAGAAGTACTTTTAATTTTGCTGCTGGGAAGTATTGTCCGTGTTATCTGTAAAATTATGTTCAGAGCTCCAGGGGTAGTTATATTGCAAAACGGCCCTGTGACTGATGAAAAGTTACACACCTTTGTTCTCAATTAGAATTTGTGCAGCATTGTGGGAGGTGTATGGAAGATTGCACTTCAAAGGGATTCGGTGGTAGGTTCCACCCATGGTTGAAATTCCTTTATAAATGTGTTTATTAAGCCTGTGATACTTTAGTAATACTGCCTCAGTGGGAGTTTTTACATGAATAAGGATGGCAGGATCAAACAATATTACAGAAGCTTTCTGAACTGAATTTATGCAGGTATAATAATGGATGCACTTCATAAACTACATCACAGGCTCCTGAATATTGATATTTTCCCCAGGATTAAGAAATCCTTCCACTTGCAAGCTTCTCGGGTCCTTGCTATGTATACTGTTACACACGAACACTTTGTTTTCATATTTTATTTACCCTTGTTATCCAGGGCAGTAAGCAAAGACAGGGAAGCACTTCATGCAGGGAGAACTTACTTTGCCTTTGATCTAAACAGAATGTTATAGTCAATCAAATGTAACCAATCTGAATGATTTTCCTTGAGGTATACTACTCTACAAAAAAAAGGTGGCTACATTAAAGAAACCGGTTAAGAGAACTTCAGTCTTCTTAGGGTATTGAGTTGTCTAAGAATAATTGCTATAAGAGCCGTGGTGGCGCAGTGGTTAGAATGCAGTATTGCAGGCTAATTCTGCTGACTGCCGATTGCCAGCGGTTCAGCAGTTCAATTCTCACAGGCTCAAGGTTGACTCAGCCTTTCATCCTTCCGAGATTGGTAAAATGAGGATCCAGAGTGTTGGGGGCAATATGCTGACTCTGTAAACTGCTTAGAGAGGGCTGTAAAGCACTGTGAAGTAATATATAAGTTTAAGTGCTATTACTATATTATTATTCCATGATTGGCATGCCACAGTAAGCCCAAGTATCGTCTCTGCTTCATGAGCTGCACTACTTGCTTCCAGGTGTGATTCAAAGTGGTCATTATCTATAAAGCCCAATATGACATAGGACCTGGGTACTTGAGGGACTGTCTGTCTCCCATCGTATCTGCCCAAATTGTTTGCCAAATGGTTGACATACTCTGAGTTCCGTTGATTACACAATGTCATCTGTCTGGACCAGGGGTGAGTTCTAAACTTTTTTATTACTGGTTCTGTGGTCGTGGCTTATTTTGTGGGTGTGGCTTGATGATCATGTGACAATTCTTTAGGATTTAGCAGAGGTACTGGTCTACCAGGCTTTTAACTGCTTGCAGAGCTGTACCGGTCTACTCATTTTATTTTTGGAGGCACTGGTCTACCCATTTATTTTTACAGGCACTGGTCTACCTATTTATTTTTGCAGGCATCAATCTAGTCATTTGTTTTCTTTTACCACTGATTAGCTGTAGGGTGGCCTTTTGAAGCCCCATGGGGCTTTAAATAGTTTTTTTCCTTCTAGCCAATAGCTGGGACTCAGGAGGCAGCAATAGATTGGGGGTGGGGTCAAATAAAAGGTAAGAATAATGCAGGGGGTGGGGGGCGGGGGGAGAACTGGTTTGGTGACATCATATCGTCACTGCTACCGGTTCGGCCGAACCGTGCCGAACTGGGAGGAACTCACCACTGGTCTGAACCCCAGAAGCATGCCTTCCCTGTAGCAGCACCTGCCCTTTGGAATGTAGTTCCCCCCACATCTCACACATAGATTTGAATGCCCCGCACCCTAGTGGTTTTCCAAAGGGTCCTTTCTCCAAATCTTTGGTGAGGGAGATTGGAGCTCCCTTTAGATTGTGTGGGTTCTTTTCCTAATCCAATTTTACTATTCTTTTTTGTCTCTTTCAGTTTTTCTTGCTTTTCTTATTTTTAATGCTTTAAAGTTGGAGAGCATATAATTTTAATAAATCATCATCATCATCATCATCATCATCATCCTTCTTCTGCACACATCTCTGAGGCGTTTCACGCTGCCAGCAGGCTCATCACGGACCAGGTGCTGGCCGGGGTCCCTCTGGGCCGAGGACGGAAAGAAGGAGCGACACAGGGCTTTGCCTTCTCCGGGTGAGAGAGCCCCGAGCTAGCTCGAGACAGACTCTTTTATTAGGGATTTTGGGGGTGGGTGAGCATACATCAGAAGGTCTACATGTGATATAAGTTGACCATACATATTATGATAATAGCTAAAGGACATACATATATGGTTAGCTTGCGGATATACATATATGGCTATATATGAACTGCAAAACAGCAAGGGTGGCATATATGTGCAAGCGTTTGTCTTCCATGTCAGCCTAATTTTGCCCTGACAGTTTTGCGGTTTGCCCTTTCAGCTTACTGCAAGCAACGAAGCATATTTCAGTTTCCTGTGGCAATGAAGCATATCTTTGTCACCATCTCATATGTGCAGGTGTTAGCATATCTCTATAATCATCTTTTCCACACAGGGTTTTGCTTGTACAAGGTCCAACTCATGCGAGTCTACTTGTACGTGCAGAAGCTTAAGATCATAATGGTTGCTGCACATCTCTCTTCACCCCAACCCAGGCCACTGATTGCAGAAGAACTTTTGGTGCTGAAAAGTATATTTCCCTTCCTACATTATTGCAGAGCCATTGGAGTATATTTCAATACTTACCAGATTTTCTCTCCAGCCTATTCTGGTGCGTGAAGATGCCACTGCCAATGATCCAGTAGTCCCAGTCCTGGCTCCCAATTGCTGCAATCTCAGAGCTAGGAGAAGGCTCACAATTACTGCTCCAGCCTGAACAGTGAACTATTTAATTGGAACAATAAATTATGACAACAAATTACTTTTTATACACAACAGTAAGAAAAAACAAATAAGAAATACGTTGCTTTTTTGGCCACCAAGGAACAATTCAAACTGAAATGTTGGAGTTGATTCTCATGCCATTTTAATGCCACATAAATATCCCAATGAATTAAAGATGGTGATGGCTTAAATGTTTGCCTCTGGGATGGCCTTAGAGAAGAAAGGAAACTAAGGGATGGAATTCAATGTCCCAGGGGATGATTCTGGGTGAAACTTTGGAGAAACTGAGGAAGGGCTAGGATGATGTGAGCCAGCATAGCTGGAAAGGAGCAAGAGAAGTCAGAGGCCAAAATGAATAGTCAAATTGGTAGAAGGGACATTTTTAGGGAAACTGTAGATAGGATAGAGATAGGTTGGAGATAACTTGACATGGCCAAGTTAGAAGTTGGGAGGTGGGCATTAGTAGATAGCAGAAAAACAGGAGGAAAACAAGGGACTGATTGGGTGGATTTGAGGATTTGAATCACAGAATTAAAGGATGGAGAGGTTTTATATTCTGGAGCTGAGAACTCCAGAATTTTAAGGTAGTTACTCCCTTATTTTAAGGTAGTTACTCAATTCTCAGCTTATTGCAACCAATATTTTGTGACAGGACACCATACGATGGCATTAAAATGTTTTTTTTTTAATTTCCAATGTGTCAGTACCCATGAAGCAGTGATGAAATGTAAAATTTGTTACTACCGGTTCTGTGAGCGTGGCTTGGTGGGGGGTAATGTGACTGGGTGGGTACGGCCAACTTTTTTTTTTTTACTTTTAAAACCATTTATTCTACAACCTCTTTGGCTGAAGAGGTTGCAGAAAAAAATGCTTTTAAAAGCATCTGGCGATCAGGCAACTCAGCCGAAAGAGGTTGTAGAAAAAATGCTTTTAAAAGCCTCTGACGATCCCAGCTGAGCAGCGTGATCATCAGAGGCTTTTTTTCCTAACTTTTAAAAGCATTTTTTTGGCTGAAGAGATTGTAGAAAAAATGCTTTTAAAAATAATTAAAAAAAGCCTCTCATGATCGTGCGGCTCAGCTGGGCATGGGGGGTGCAGGGATGTTTGCTACTGATTCTCTGGACCACCTGCCACAATCACTACCAGATCGGGTGATCCGGTCCAAACCGGGAGCATTTCACCCCTGCCATGAAGATGAGTTAAGAAATGACAACAATAATATATTAATTTAGAGCAGGTGTTGAGAAACGGCAGAGCCTCAAGTCCAGCAAAGTGTATAGAGCATGGCCAGTGTTGAGGACTTATTTAGTTATTTATTTAATATATTTGTATGCCAATTCAGTCAAAATAGACCCACAGCAGTTACTCAGAATGAATACAGTAGGAATTTAAAGAATTACAAAATCAATAAAAATAGAAGCCAGACAGATAACATAAGCCACATATAAAATAAATAAAAATATAGATTGCTAAGAAAAATAAAGAGTTTCTAAGAACTGAAATTCAACAGCTTTTAAGAGAAGTGCAGGTTTCCTCCTCCCTGCTCCTTTCTATAGAAAGGATGGCGGAGTGGCTAAATGAAAGTTGAATGGGGGGGGGGGGAATGGATTTAAGGGGAAAATCCTGAAAAATTTGAAATAATGCTTAATTCGAGAAATGAGGATTGGTGCTGCAAAGATAAGAAATTAGAAGAATTCAAAAGTCGCAACAAAATACATTTCAAATGAAACAGAACTAACCAACACCAGATATCTAAGTTCAGCAAGGTATAATTTATGAGACCGGGGACCTTGTGGTTACTTAATCTTCTGTGACTCAAGTATAATCTTATGATGTAATGACTACTACTGATGGTTGGCCATTTTCAAATTGAAATAAAAATGATACACTTCTAGTTTTTTTTAATGATTGTGTAACAACCATAATTTAGTTTTAACATAATGGCATGATTCACAGAACGTCTAAGACAATGACTGGGTTCCAACGATATACTGAATGAGTTATTACACCGCTCTGTGGTGTATGAACCGTGGTGGTCCATTGGTTAGAATGCAGTACTGCAGGCTAATTCTGCTGACCGTCAGTAGTTCAATCCTCACTGGCTCAAGGTTGACTCAGCCTTCCATCCTTTTGAGGTCAGTAAAATAAGGATCCAGACTGTTGGAAACAATAGGCTGACTCTGTAAACCACTTAGAGAGGGCTGTAAAGCACTGTGAAGCTGTACATAAGTCTAAGTGCTATTGCTTTGGTAGTCTAATCTGGCATATTGTGAAAACCACATCATTGCCTGCCTCACTCTGGTCTTCCAAAACTACTGTGCCCCAGATGTGGTGCTTGTCACTTAGAAAGGAATTTCTCTTTGCCTTGAGAGACCCACAGTATTTTCCCAGATCAGTTCAATTCAGCTAATTCCTACTAGAAATTGTGCAGCAGAGCCTAACATCCATCAATGAGCATTAAATTTGTTAAAGAGAGTTTTGCACTGTGATAGATTTTGTTACTCATATATTAACTTTTAGGTTCCCCTGTATTTTTTTTTATAATGCGGTTAGATAAAACATTATTGTTTTTCTTCAAATTCGCCAATTTTAAAAACACAGGAGGGCTATGGTAATGATCATCAGAGCCTATCTAAAATTATGTTCGTATAGACAAAAGAAAAAAAATGAGAGAAAAAAGTATTTTTAGATTTCCTGCTATATCTCCTGCATACCATTTCCAAATCAATATGGCTGGAGAAGCAGATATTTTATTTTTAAAAGCCTTGGAAAACTATTTTTAAATGAGGGTAGTAAGTTCAGGTTGCCATAATCTATAGCAATATGTAAGTGAGCTCAGACTCTTATTTCAGGAAGGCACACAAAAATTAAAATGCAATTTATATTCAATCGTAACTGCTCCATCTAAAGCCAAGATGCATTTTGAGCAGAGATATAAGGTACAGTTAAACTGTGACTCACTTATCTCTTCCTGTTTTCTCATTTCTTTCATATAACTCTGTGTATCTTTCTACTGGACTGTTTGATGATTACTTATAGAGCAGTCCTCCACAAGAGCAATATCTGGATCTCAGCGAACACCTGTTATCTGTCATTCTATCCTTCTTTTTTTTCTAAAGTCTACCTTTGGAGTATCACAAATGATCAGAAGACAAAGCAGCAAAGAAAGTAGAAAGCTGAAATGTTCACATTGAGTTTAGATTTCTTTTCAAGGCATGATTGTTTTGCGAGATGAAATGTCATTAAATAGAGCAGTGATGTTGCAGGCTGATGAAATTTAATCATTTCCCTTGCAATATCCATAATGAGGCCAGTTGATTTAAGTTATCCTAGTCTAAATGCACAGCAATACAGATTCACTCATCCTGGCAGTTGTATAACACCAATGTTCTGATAAATTTCTTCCAGATCAACAGACAGGTCTGTTTCTCTGTATTTTTATTATTCAAATAAATATTATTCAGCCATTATTTAGAATGGTTCCAATACTCAAGAATTTCTGTGGTTCCGGTCCCGGAGGTGACAGACACTGATCGGGCTAGCTCTGGCCCCAGTGTCCGATCCCCCCCATCTGGAGGCCCTATGGGCCAAACGCCCTAATATTGGGGCGTTTGCCGTTTGAGGGCGGCTCGCCAGGGGTCCCCTGCCTCACATCCAGGGGCCGGGAGGCCGATGCTGGCACGCCCGAGGCTCCAGCGGGGGAGGGAGGCGATCGGCGGCCCTTTTCTGGGGCCGCTGAGGTGCCACAGCGCCTAAGGGGACCGGCGCTTACCTGCAAGACACAGCGGACTGGGAGCTGGTTGACCGGAGAGTTGAGGAGACATGACGGAGTTTTAACTGCAAGGAGCAGAGAGCTGACAAGGCATCCTGGAGGTGAGGGGGGGGGTTGAAGTTTCCCCCCCCCTTGTAGCTGGAAAGGTGCCCTGGCTGAGAAGTAGGGGGAAAGAAATGGAAAAAAACCCCTTCCTTTGCTGACTTTTTCTTGAGGATGGCTGAATCAGAATTTGTTAAAGCGGTCTGGTGGCCTCTCTTCCCGGTGGAGAGCTATGGTGGCGGTCTGACTTCCTGCTTCTTTATTTATGACTGAAGACATTACCCACCTCTAGCTTCCTGTTTGACCTACTCTGGACTCTGGACTCGTTGCTCCTGTGAGTGCCCACTGGTGGATATTGGAAAAATTATACCGACTGTCAATCCCTCTTTCTTTCCTGGAGGCTTGTTTTTTGGGATTTTTCATCTTCTATCATTGCAAGATGGCCAAGGGCCACAAAACAACAGCAGCTGACATGGAAAATTTTTTGGAAAGACTGGCAAAATTGGATCAGAAATTGGATAAATTGGATGATTTACAAAAAGGATTATCTGAAATTAAATCTGAAATGACACTTACGAAAAAAGATTTAAATGATGTTCAACAGCTGGCAGAGCAAAACAAGAAGAAGATGGGGGGTCTGGAGGGGGAGGTATGGGCACTCCAGCGGGTGGAAGAAGGGAGAGGAAATGCAATGCTAACTTTACAATTGGATAAGATGTCTTATTTTCTCAGGTTTCAAAACGTGGAACAACTCGACCAGGAAAACTTGAGAGAAGTGATGGTCAAAATGTTGGGTGAATTCCTTGAAAGAGATTTGGAGTCTACTGGAAGGGATGTGGATCTGGTGTATAGAGTAAACTCACAATTTGCAATTTTACATAGTGTCCCAAGAGAGGTCCATATTAAATTTGTAAGAAGGGAACTGAGAGATGAGATATCGAGAAAACAAAGACTGGGGGCGCTGGTATACAGGGGCAAGGAGGTCACCATCCTAAAGCAGATTCCCAGACAGGTACAAGAATTAAGGAGAAAATATTATTTTTTATCAAACAAGTTGTACCTTAAGGGAGTAGGCTTTAGGTGGTTGATTCCGGAGGGTTTGATGATTTTCTGGAAGGACAGTAGGAAGAAAATTAATAACGTAGCGGAGGCTAAGGCCTTTTTTGAGCAGCATAAGTCCTTCCTAGAGGGAGAAGATACAGGAGCTGAAGAGGGGGAAGTATTAGATGAACAAGGAGCGGGGGCGGGCGGGGCTGTGGCGGCCCGGGAGGAGGGGGGAGGCCAGGCCATGGTTCTAAGAGCTAGAGCTAGGAAATGAAGAAAGGAGGGGAATCTATTATCTAATGTTTTTTTTTTGATATCTCTTTTTACTCTTCTTTTTCATTGTACTTTGTATAATATTTTGGCTATTGGCTTTCTTTGTTTATATAACTTTTATATAATCCGGTTGTTTGTTTTGACTTAACATAATAACGTCTGTTGTGTGAGAATTTAAAAAAGAGAAAATAATAATTTAAATATCTTTTTTATAAAGATATTGAAAATTCAACATATTGTAAACTATAATATTGTATATTTTTAACCAATAAAAGAATTTCTGGGTCTTCCAAAACCATCCTTCTTCAATTTTCTTATTGATTATTTAAACACAAATGGGAACAACAACAGTTTATTCCTCCAAGTTTCCCTGTCTGTGCCTTTGTCTGTTTGTTGGATTTAGAAGCTGCCCAACTCTGATTGACTCTTACAGCTGGAGTGGCTTACATTTCCAAATGTGGGACATAGTAAAATGGAAGGGAGAAAAAGATATATCCATCCAAAATAAAATAATTAATGCAATGATCATGTTTAACTTTGGCTTTTTTATTTAACCAGAAAGCTGAAGAACAAGCCTTAGGTTCAAATGAGAAGATCTAGAGCAGAGGTGTTCAACCTTGGTAGTTTAGTGGACTTCAACTCCCAGAATTCTCCAGTCAGCTGGGGAATTCTGGGATGTTGAAGTCCATAGGTATTAAAGTTGCCAAGGTTGAACATCTCTGGTCTATAGTATGAAAACATTCTGTGTACTGGACTGGTAAGAGAAGAAGAATAGTGTGAGAGTTATAGATACAGGTGATAGATCTACTGTAGATCTAGGATGCTAGTATGCCTTGTTATTCACTTATAAGAAATGCCCATTTTTAACGTCCTTGGATGTCTTGTTTAGAAGAATATATTACACAGCCTCTGGTTAAATGTTTAGAAATTACTCGGTGCAGATAATAAACCATCAATACATTTAAAACCTCACCATGAATAATTCATACATGTTCACCTGCCAAAAGTTCTGAAGAAGGCTATGGCAGCTATTAGAATAGAACACATCCTACTTGTGTTTCATGTAATGTTTCCGACACACAGTATTACACCACATTATATTCCATTAAATTGGCAGAGGTTTTAACTGGAAGAGACATGATATGTTTTGTTAATGGTCCACCCTTGCGATGTCTCCCATCAAATATGCAACCTTACACATACAAGTGGTAGGAAGAAGTGAAACATAATAAAGACTGAGTGCCATGCGCATGTGATTTAATTTCGTAGCTGGCCAACAAATTGAATTTGTTTTGGCTGCGTTGCGAACTCCCCCCCCCTCCCTCTGATAATGAATACAAATTTACTGTGCACTTCCAAATGCGGCAAATTGCCCTATAAGTGGATGATGCTGTCAATGGCAAACCGGGCTACACTCTGATAATCGGGATCTGACATTTAGCAGAACAGCAGATCTGGAACAGCTTCAGCTCTGCTGGAAAAATAAGAATGATACCCAGATGAAGTTTCTTGTTGTATTCAGAAAGGAAACTTGACTGAAGCAGTTGGTCAGAAGACTAGCTATTGATCAGGATATACAACTGATTTCAAGGAGAGTACCGTAGCTGTTCCAATGGATGTGCTTTTCCAACAGATAACTAAACTTTCTTGGAGTTTTTTTTTTCCTTGAAATGTTTCACTTCTCATCCAAGAATTTTCTTCAGTTCTCAGTACGGTTCACAACCAAAGAAGCCTCTTGCATGAGAAATGAAATGTTTTCAAGGGGAAAAAAGTCAAGTTGCCTTTTGTAAAAAGCACCTTTGGGACAACTGTGACCTAGATGATTGAGAATCTCTATAGATACCTGATCTGATCTTTGATTTGGAGCCACCTAATACCATGTTGCCAAACAAATGGGTAGAACAAACATAAATAAATAGATAAGGGAAAAGATTGGATGAAATTTAAAGTAAACATAGTTATTAGGGCTAAAGAACAGCAAGTCAAGTTGGAGAACAACCTTTAAGCTAGAGGAAACCTTTGGGCATCTTATGAAGAAAGATGAAGGAACTGGACATGCTGCTTCTTTAAAAAATAAGACAGAATGGAGATTTGATAGCTTCTTCAAAGGGCTTGAATAAAGTCCCATAGGGAATGTGGTGGCTCAAGAGGTTAGTAGGCTGGGTTAGAGGTTAACAAGTCCATATTCAAGATTCAAGTGCTGCTGAGTGGCAGGAAAAGCTCCTGTCATTCGCTCCAGCTCCTTGATGGGGACATGAAAGAAGGCCCCACAGGCATCTCATGGGCAATGGTGATGTCACCAGATGATCCTATCAACCTGGAAGCAGCTTAAATGGTGCCTCCACCATGAACAGGATTGAGAAGTGGTACAGAAAATGTACACCATCTGTTTTTCATTATTTCAGAGGATGTAAATAATGGATTTGTCGAGCGCAAGCAACCCTCGACACCAAATAGCTTCGTGGAGGCATGAGGGCTGGCGTGGGGGGCAGGACAGGGAGAGGTGATGGTGGCACGGGTGCTGGTGGATGGGATAGAGGGTGCGTGTAGGTGTTATAACCCACTAGTGGTGGTATAGCGGGATCGGATGAGGGCAACGCTGACAGCCGAAACAGAACACTCATGGAAGGAGCAGGGCGATGTCACCATCCCGCGGCGGCGAGAAGCAGCACTTACGAATCCACCCGCTCGCCAGCTGACTCTAATGACGGGACCACACCTGACACCAGGAAGGAGAGAGCTCCGATTTAAGTTACAGAAAAGCATATTCCAACTTAATAGTAGAAGAAGATCCCTAAAAGTAAGAGTGATTATAATTATAATCATAATTAGAATTCCTGTACCAAGCATGGAATTGGATTTCATTGGCCTAAGTGGCCCTTCCAACCTTATGATCTGCTTTTAGGGCCATGTGTAGCCCTAGGGTTCACCTCTGTAGGTACTCTACAGGCATTTTATATGATCTCCAGCACCAGGGCATGTTGGCTGATCACATAACTTCTTCTTCCATGTAGCTGTAGTTACATAGTGGGTGAAAAACAACAATGGCAAAGAAGGTAGAAGAAGCTGCTGATTTTAACAAAGTTATTCCTTTGTGAGCCCTTCTGTGCTTCTATTCTTTTAAATGGTTCAAAATTGGATAGGTGTTAGGCTGAACCGAACTACATCCTTTTAGAAGTATGATCACTTCATGAACTGCATCTTTAGATGTGAAAGTAGCCCTTTAAAACCTAATTTATCACTGTGAAGGAAAAAGTGACCAACTGGCCTTTGAGGCCAGGAGATCCTTTTGTCCCATCTATGTTAGTTAAATATCATGTCAGCTGAATGCGTGGAGATCAAGGATGTGACTAGAAAAGCACAAAGATATTTGTAGTAAAGCTATCAGAACAGTCCAGCTGACATTCCTTTCATTCAATATGAAGAGATTCTTCAGAACAGAGTAAATAGTCTCTGAAATTGAATAAACATACTGTACAAGTTGAATTTAAATTAAAGGCTTGAAAGATTTAAGTCAGAAATTTCATTCAAACACAGTTGGAGCAAACCTCAAAAATGGATAAACTTTCTAAAATAGCTTGCTGATTTTATCCAATTTAAGCCAATCCAAATGACATGTCTACCTGAGTTTTATTGTAGGGACACTTCAGCATAATCTTAAAAGGTAAAGGTAAAAGTTCCCCTTGCACATATCTGCTAGTCGTTCCCCACTCTAGGGGGCGGTGCTCATCTCTGTTTCAAAGCCAAAGACCCAGCACTGTCTGAAGTGGTCTCCATGGTCATGTGGCCAGCATGACTAAAGCCAAAGGTGCACGGAACGCTGTTACCTTCCCACCAAAGATGGTCCCTATTTTTCTACTTGCATTTTTTATGTGCTTTCGAACTGCTAGGTTGGCAGAAGCTGAGACAAGTAACGGGAGTTCACCCCATTATGTGGCACTAGGGATTCGAACCGCTGAACTGCCGACCTTTCGATTGACAAGCTCAGCATCTTAGCCACTGAGCCACCACGTCCCTGTAATCTTTCATAATCTTGCATAATCTTGCAAGTCTGACACTACAAACTTCCTGTCCACCACTTTTAACTGCTAGACCCATTAAGGTGGGTCCTTCCTAAGTTTCTTTCTTTGACCATTAAATGCTCCTCTTGTCTGATGGTTTCCTCAGCAGCATCTCCTTTCCCCTTGCCTCAAAGTTATTCTTGCATCCCATCACATCCCTCAAGTGTCAAAAAGTCTTGGAAGAAAGGGAAGGAGGGCTCAACTACCTTGTTTCTCCAAAAATAAGACCCAATTGGAAAATAAACGCTAGCATGATTTTTCAGGATGCTCATAATATAAGCCCTACCCCAAAATAAGCCCCAGTTAAGATTATCAGTCATACATATTTCCCTGAAAATATGACCTACCTGGAAAATAAGCCCTAGTGTATCTTTTGGAGCAAAAATTAATATAAGACCTAGTCTTATTTTCAGGGGAATGCAGTAAATGTTAGAACCTGCCACCCTATAACCCAAACACTGTGACATCCTCAACGTCAGTTCCATCCACTCCTAATCATTCCAGTTTCAGACCCAGCTGGGAAGGTTGGAGAAAGATCAGCTAGTCCTACAAAATCAGCTAATCACTTGAACTCATACCAAGCTGATGCTGACACTCATTTTACCTTTCCCAAGGAGGCAGAACCTCAGCATAAACTTGTGCATGTTTATCGCCCATCTTCCTCAAGTCATCTAACAACCTCAACAAAGGCGTTTCCTTCAATCCAGG
Source organism: Ptyas mucosa (assembly GCA_012654045.1). NCBI lineage: Eukaryota > Metazoa > Chordata > Lepidosauria > Squamata > Colubridae > Ptyas > Ptyas mucosa. The sequence continues at coordinate 3,098,282 of WNWU01000017.1, read as the reverse complement.
AACAGCCCATTAAATTTAAATTTCAAGAAGAACTTCCCATGGTCTTTCAGGATACAAGCCAGTTTTGTCAGCTTTAAGCCAATTAGCAAAATTTATTCTGCCAAGCAATATTCTGAAGCAATTAATACAAAGGCCTACTTGACAGAACCGAGACATGGTTACAGACGGCATGGCTGGATGTTGGCAAGTCATCCTTGACTAGATAATGTTTGCCCAGTTAAAATTGATTGGCACAACTTTCAAGGGAAGAAACAAAGAAAAAGAAGTGCCTGCTGATTTTAGGGATCATCTGCGAAACATAGGACAGTAATATTTAGGCCTCACTAATATAAATCACTCCAGTGCTACACTTGTAATCCTCTTTCCATTAAAAGTATTTCAGCTTCTCAAATCAGTAGTTTTTGACTGACAAGGGAAACACACTCCTGAAATGGCCAGTCAGTCAAAGATACCTGGCTGAGAAAGTAAAAAAATTGCAGATCCAGTCCATGACATGCCATGGTCTCCACTCTTTTAATTCGTAGCAAAAGGGATGAAGCAGGGCAAACCACTAGAGAAATAGATTTCCAAATAAAAATGGAAACTTCCTTAAACCTAGTCTCTAGGGGCCTGTCACTGTGGGAACCTTAGGCACTGGAAGAGAAAATGGCTTCCAAATAACATTACCATTAATTATAAGACTCAAAATGAGTGATGCTCTCCACTAGGACAATACACAAGTAAATAATGGCATCCAAGCAACTTTTTCTTGCTTGTCTTTGTCATGAATTTCTTTCTGAAATAAAATATAATTGGGAAAACACCTTTTAAGGACAGGAGTTTCTTACACATCTACCAGATACATTGATTTCCAACTCATTCCTCCATCCTGCTCTTTAGCATCCTGTGTGAATTAATTATCAATTTGTTTCCATTACCTTTCCATTACCTTTCCCCCACCCCAGTACCCCTGATATTCTTTTATATATTCCAGAGCCTGCAAAAAGAGATTCACATTTTTTAACATTTTTTTTCATTTTTTAAACAAATATATAAAAAACAAATAAAAAACATCTTCAATGTAAATACAGGTTGGCTACAAGTCTTTTGTGCATCTTCACTCTATTCATATATATCTATGTATTATTATCATCATTGATCATATGTTTAACTATGGCTATTTCTTCCCTCATTTCATACAGAATAATCTAAGATTTAAGTTAATTTGTATTATGCCCTTCATTCTCCTAAATCATTCCAATAACAGTACAACTTTATATTGTATTTTATATAATTCTACACTTCTTGCATTGGAAAAATCTCTACCATATTTCATTTCCATGTCTTTTTATCTAACCATTGGTAAAATAAATCCCATATTTTTTAATATTATTTATTTTCTTCTCTAATTTCAAATGCCAATTTATTCATTTCTGCACATTCCATTATTTTCTTAATAACTTCATTTTGCGTTGGCATTTTCTCATTTTTTAGCAAACACAATTCTAGCCGCTGTTAATACATTCACAATCAAATATCTCAATTCTCTATTGTATATTTCAGGTACAATCCCCAATGAAAAAATCTCTGGTTTAAAGTCTATGTGTTTTTGTGTCATTTTTTCCATCCATGTGTGGATTTTAGTCCAGTATCTTTTAGCTTCTGTACACCTCCACCACATATGGTAATATGAGCCTGGTATCTGATGACATTTCCAACATTTTTCAGATTTATTCTTGAACATTCTGGCTATTCTCATCAGGGATAGATGCCACCTGTAAAACATCTTATACAAATTTTCTTTATATGAAGTTGACATTGTCATTTTATACTTTTGCGACCACAATTTTTGCCATTTCTCTGTCAATTCCATGTCCAAAATTTTTCCCCAAGCAATCATTGTTTCTTTAAGTTGTTCATCCTCCAATTTAACCTCTAATAGATATCTATACAATTTTTTAATTATGTTTTCATCAGTACCTGTTAAGATTTTATCTAAACTAGTCAAATTGTTATAAAAACCTTCTATCTTATCATCTTTATCATGTCTAGAATGTATTTGCAAATAAGAAAACCAATTCATCTTTATACTTTGTACTTCTAATTCTTGCAAAGATTTAAGTTCACCCTTTTCATTCAGTAATTCACTATATCTAACAATTTGTTCCTTTCTAAATGTTATTGAATGTGAGAATGCTTCAATTGTTGATAACCAGACTGGAATTTTTAAATAATGTTGTTTTTTTCCTTCTCCTAGTTTAATAGCAAAGCCTCTCATATGAAATGTCTTCTAAAATACCCCTGTGTTTTTGCTTCCTTGTACCATAAAAAGGCATGCCAACCCAGTAACAAATCATTCCCCTCTAAAGTCAATAATCTGGCATTTCTTAGCATTATCCATTCCTTAACCCACATCAAACTTGTTGCTTGAAGAGATTCACATTCTTAATGGGACAGTATTTTTGTTTGTGGTCCATGGGTGCATAAGCCCCCCCCCCCCAGGCAGGTGCTGGTGGCTACTAGGGATGGTGGAAGAATGCACAATAACTGAGATGGAATGCTATACCTTTGAACCTAACAAGAAGAAAATTATTTTGATCTAGCTAGGATGCATTTTTTAAAAATGCATAATTGGACTTCTTCTTCTTCTTCTTCTTCTTCTTCTTCTTCTTCTTCTTCTTCTTCTTCCTCCTCCTCCTCCTCCTCCTCCTCCAGCTGAATAAATTGAACTATTGATTGTTAATGCACAGCTATTCTCAGCTGTAATTTTACATATTTATGCCAAGTCCTTACAGTTTACTTGGCATGAGTTCAGAATTGATATGCCATTGCCTCCTTCCCAGGGTTAACAGAGCATGACTGGTCCAAGGTCACCCAGCTGGCTTTGGGTAAGGTGACCAGATTTTAACATTGGTAAAGAGGGACACCATTGACCGGGGGGGGGGGGGGGGGGGCTTGATTAAAAATTTGGTATATATGGAGCAACAAAAATTTTCATAGAACACAAAAATAGTACTGTAATATATTTTTTTAAATTTCAACATAAGTACAATTTACAAATATAATAAATAAATAAAAATTATGTATAGTATTATTTTATTCTATAGCGACTACTCAGAGGGCTGAAAAAAGTCATTTCTGATAGGTCCTCGCTCTTTTGACTGGTCTTCACACTTATGACCATCCTCACATTTATGCCCGTGCATTCTTAACAACCATGTCACTCATTTCACAGCTGCTTCTCTTCACCATGGTGATAAGATAGGGCAAAAACGTAAAATGTGAGGACAGTCGTAAGTTCGAGGACTGCTCAAAAGTGTGAGGACCAGTCAAAAATAACTTTTTCAGCCCTCTGAGTAGTCCATGTGCACAAAAGGACTACCCAGAGGCCTGAAAAAAGTGATTTCTGACAGGTCCTCGCACTTTTGACCAGTCTTCGCACTTATGACTGGTCATCATTTATGCCCATTGTAGCATTCTTAACAAACGTGTCACTCATTTCATAACTGCTTCTCTTCACCATGGTAAAATGTGAGGACAGTCGTAAGTTCGAGGACTGGTCAAAAGTGCGAGGACCAGTCAAAAATAACTTTTTCAGCCCTCTGAGTAGAAAAGAGAGAGGTGGTAGGTTTGAGGAGAAAGATTGCTGTACAATAAAAAAGATGAAAGGGAAGAAAACCAACCCCAAACAAATATAAAGATATTAAGATAAAGAATGAGTTGTTAAACTTTAAAGAATAAAAGAGAACAAATATGAATAAATAGCAATAATTAGAAACGCACATACAAACATACAATGTATTTTCTTTGATCAGAGTATTTGGCTGGTTCACAAATTTAAACAGTGTTTAGTCATTTCACTTAAATTTACAATTTCTATATTTCCTTTTTGCCATATTTATTCCTCATCTATTTTTTAAAAAAACCAATATTACCCTTCATCCTCATCTCTAATCTTAATCAAATTCAATTTTTCACTTCTATTCTATATTATACCCCTTCCCATTGTCATCTATTTTTATATCCATCCTCACATTGGTTAATTATGTAATATTACAGTTGTTTAATACAAATTCAACATTTTAATATAAATCAATTAGTTATATAACTATCTTTTTTGTATATTAATCAATATGAACATGAATATTCCAATTATTTCCATGCAATCCAATTTCTTACAAATCAATTAATTATATTTACCAATAATAATAAACCAAATAATTTCCCCCATATATTCCTCCAAACCACAACTTAACCATTTCTGCTTTCAACACAATATACAATTAATAGTATCTCAATTATTACAATTCCCTAGTTAAATAGAGCTTTTTTTTCTTTTGTGTTTTTAAATCTTGATCTCTCCTCTTTTGCCATTTGCCATAAATTTTCCATTGTTTGCACCTACCTTTTTTGATGAGGAAAAAGAAATCTGCCTCTCCAACATTGCAAGCAAACAGCAAAGCAAACAACCTGCTTTAGTTTCGGTTTTGGTTTCAGCTTGAATTGCACAAGGAGAAAAAAAAAATGTGATCCAGCAGTACTCTTTGCACTCTGCCAAAACAGCTGAGAGCAAATCAGCTGAGAGCCGGGAGGCCAATCTAATCAACTTATGGTAATTAACCTATGCTGAAAGGGGCTGTTTTTTCTATTTTTGCAGGCACCAGTCTACTCATTTGTTTTCTTTTAACCCTGAACAGCTGTAGGGCGGCCCTTTGAAGCCCTGCGGCAAGAATTTAAACAGTTTTTTTTCCCCTCTAGCCATTAGCTGGGACTCAGGAGGCAGCAATAGATTGGGAGTAGGCAAGGGAGTAGGTAAGCAAACCCTTCTCCCACCAATCGGGACTTTTTTAAAATGCCGCGGGACGCGGGACAAATTGTTGAAAATTGGGACTGTCCTGCCAAAAGCGGGACATCTGGTCACCTTAGCTTTGGGACTAAAGTGGGACTAGAACACTCAGTCTCTCAGTTTGTAGCCTGATGACTTAACCAAACTGGTTCCCTTGTACACACTAGTCAATCCTATTTAGTTGGGTAGGTATATGGGGAAACTAGGGATGAGGTGGCTCAGTGGCTAAGACGCTGAGCTTGTCGATTGAAAGGTCAGCAGTTCAGCAGTTTGAATCCTTAGCACTGCTTAATGGGATGAGCTCCTGTTACTTGTCCCAGCTTCTGCCAACCTAGCAGTTCAAAAGCACATAAAAAATGCAAGTAGAACAATAGGGACCACCTTTGGTGGGAAGGTAACAGCATTCTGTGCACCTTTGGCATTTAGTCATGCTAGCCACATGACCATGGAGACTCTTTGGACAGCGCTGGCTCTTTGGCTTTGAAACAGAGATGAGCACCGCCCCCTAGAGTTGGAAATGACTAGCACGTGCAAGGGGAACCTTTACCTTTATGGGGAAACTACCTCCTGTAAGGTGCCTTATATATACCTTTTTATAATACCGGTACTAAATCAACTTTATTTTCTTGATTATTAAATATCAGCTGTCTTATCAGCTTCTTAAAGTGAAAACTTCCCAACTTTCCATACTTAAACTGAACTGTATAGCTTGCACAATGTGGAGGAAAATGCCCCATGGACATTTAGATTTATTTATACTACTGTATAGCATGAAGGAATTCTGCAGGATTTTTTAAAATGAATACAATATAGGTAGTGCTTAACTTATGGCCACAATTAAGCTCAAAATTTCCATTGCTAAGAAAGGCAGTAGTTATGTGAGTTTGCCTTATTTTATGACCTTTTTTGCCACTGTTGTTAAGGGAATCACTGCAATTTTTAAGTTAGTAACATGGTTGTTAAGGAAACCTGGCTTCCCATTAGCTTTGCTTGTCAGAAGGTCACAAAAAGTGAGCACAGAGAACAGGAAGATAAACAATACTATCTGATATGGGATTTGTTTTATCAATGGATAGATAATAAAACATGGGAAAGGAGCCTGAGTGGCGTAGCAGGCTAATGCCTCCTATTAAGGCAGCATTTAACATCCAGCTGCCTGCAATTACTGCGAGTTCAATTCTCACCAGGCTCAAGGTTGACTCAGCCTTCCATCCTTTCTAAGGTGGGTAAAATGAGGACCCGGTTTGTGGGGGCAATAAGCTGACTTTGTATAAATATACAAAAGTATGAGGGCTATTGCTTAACGCATTGTAAGCCTCCCTGAGTCTCAGGAGAAGGGTGGTATATAAATATAAATTTAAAAAAAAATGGAGATGAAATATGAAATATGAAGTGGAAGTAAAGATAAAATATGTGAAGTTCTTTTTCGTGAGAAATAAGCTTTTGTCATATATTGATACTTTGAAGATGGGATTGAGCACAAAAGAATGTTAACCAATTGACACACTGTCTGTAATTGTTTGGAATGATGATGGTTTTATGCTTTGTTTTTGTTTTAAAATAAAAAAAAATTCAAAAAAAGTGAATACATGATCCTGCAACCATCATAAATATGAGTCAGTCGTCAAGTGTCTGAATTTTGATCACGGGATCATGGATACATCGCAACAGTGGTAAGTGTGAAAAATGCTCATAAGTCACTTTTTTCAATGCCATTTTAACTGAACAATCAGTAAATGAAAGGTTGTAAGTCAAGGATTACCTCTATTCTCTTTTATTCTCTTACTAAAATACTTCATTTCCTCACTCCTCGCCCCCCCACCCTTTGATCTGAACTTGGCTTGATTCTTTCTGACCTCCAGTAGTGCCTCAAATGTAGCTACCTGCTTTGGAAGGAGAAAACCTGCCAACTTCTTGTTTTCTGCTTTGAAGATGTATTCATGATTTGCTCTTATTGTTTTCTCCTTGGCTCACTTTTTTTTTTTTTGTAACTGTGATTTAATTCCATCCGTCTGTCCAAGAAATGTGTATCAGTCATCTATGGACTTAAAACAAGAAGGCAAACTCTTTTCTTATTTCCCTGTGAGCTGAGAAACAAACCAGATCATTATACCTTTATCTCTTTGCTAAACGATCATAAAACGTTCAAGAGATTCCAGAGAGATGTTTTTGACAGCCATAGACATTTGGTGCTTTCTTTTTTCTTCCGGAATATTTGCATGCTGCTTGAAACTTGTAAAGTAGAGGTTTTTCCAAGATGAGGATGTGGTCTTGAATCAACATAATTCTCATTTCTACTTAGAAGCAACCTGAATCACCTGACAGATCTTTAATATCACATCTGCATTGCCCCAAGCTGGATAGGCCCTTTGAATCCAACAGAATAATGAAGACACAGAACAGACTTTTTGTTCTACCTATTATGAGAAGGAAAGGAGGCTCATTTGAAAGACCTTGAAACATACGCCAGGAGGCATATTAACATTATTAAGCTATTAGGAAAATAGGTTTATTTATAACTAAAGGCTATTTCGTAGGAAATCAAAATCAGTTTACAATTATGCTTTATTTTCACATGTAGGTTTTTGTCTTAGTTACAAAGTTAAATGGCAGGTTGTATCCTTGTTATCTGTGCTAATGTGCAGTCTCTTTCATGCAACAGAAAAACGATGATAAATCATTTTGCTCCTTCTCTTATTATTATTATTATTATTTTTTACTGCTAAGATATAAAGACAGTACTGGTTTATTACAGAATCTATGTTTGGCTGGCTTGTTTTCAGTAAAACAGTTCAGACTTTTGAAAATGGCAGTGTCTGAAGGTTAAATGATATAATTTGACCATTATTCATTCAAATAATGCCTTTTCTAATGTTTAAATAAACTGCAACTTTTCATTCTTAAACTATAAGGTGCTCAGAAAAACATTTTCTCTAGATCAGTGGCCCCTGACATTTTGTGCATCAGGGACCGGTTCCGCGACCAGAGAGGGTGTGGTTATGCATGCTGCCTATGCTGCCTACATCCCATGGATGGGGCTTCATTTGTTTGCGTGAACCGGCTGCTGGCATGCTGCGGACCGGTGTCAGTCCATGAACCAGGGGTTGGGGACCCCTGATCTAGATAACAAGGCTAATGACAAATTATCTTTTTAAAACCTTTTGTAAATGCCAAAACAGAAAAGGCAAAGAGAAATTGTTCTCATTGGTTTTATGGTTAACAAAGAATAGTAAGGAAACACTCACTTTGATGTTGAAGGCTCAGCCAAACATAAAGCAAGGCAACATTTTATACAGATGTTTTAATAAGCTGTTAGTCATAAAATTCAGTTCCAAACCCATTTTCCAGCTGAGGCGAATTTGGTGCAGCTTCCCTACATGAGAACTTGGTGAACAATGTCTTTTTGGGACTAAGAAATGAAAATGGGGTGAGACGGTATTTAACGTACATGTATGTGCTCTGATGATGTGGAGATGTACACACTCTGATTCTACTATCCAGCCAATGACAGTTAGGGTAAGAGTTTGTTCTTCAGACTGAAAAGGTTTTCTATCTATGCATTTGGGAAAAGTATGCCAAAAATTGTCTTTTCCTATGGAGGAGCAGAGAAATCTTGCAAAAATATGGATACCAAGGAAAGCTCATGAAGAATGTGTGATGGGTGGGAATAAGAGCTTAGAGAAGAATCAATAATCTTCCTTATGCATATGGATATAATAGTGTATGTGATTATTTTTTTCCTTGTTCATGTAACATTGTTAAGAATGGGTTTTTCATAATTATTGTACCAACTAACTGATTTCAAAGTTGTTATCTTGAGATGAGCCAACAGATTCAAGCAGTGGTGAAATCCAATTTTTTTTACTACCGATTCTGTGGGTGTGGCTTGGTGGGCATGGTGTGGCTTGGTGGGCATGGCTTGGTGGGCATGGCTTGGTGGGCATGGCTTGGTGGGAATGGCTTGGTGGGCATGGCAGGGGAAGAATACTGCAAAATCTCCATTCCCACCCACTCCAGGGAAAGGATACTGCAAAATCTCCATTCCCACCCCACTCTGGGACCAGCCAGAGGTGATATTTGCCAGTTCTCCGAACTACTCAAACTTTTCGCTATAGGTTCTCTAGAACCTGTCAGAACCTGCTGGATTTCACCTCTGTTCAAGGCCTTTACTTATCTCTCTTCCTTCTACAGTAAAGTATAGGATCTGTTTGTTAGTGTAACAATTAGACATTTGGTTTAAGTCCTATATCAAAGCAACTCTGTTGCATTTTTAATAGCAATAGCACTTAGACTTATTTATTGCTTCATAGTCCTTTACAGCCCTCTCTAAGCAATTAACAGAGTCAGCATATTGCCCCCAACAATCTGAGTCCTCATTTTACTGACCTCAGAAGGATGGAAGGTTGAGTTAACCTTGAGCCGGTGAGAATCAAATTGTTGATAGTTGGCAGAATTAGCCTGCAATAGTGCATTCTAACCACTGCACCACCAAAGCTCTTAAGAGTTTAAGTAAGTGACATAAATGTTTTCAAATCATGAAGAACATCAATGGGTTTTTTTATTTAAAAAAAGCAGTAAAACAATTGTTTTGGTATTTGGTATCCTTTGCTATAATAAAATAAATAAAAATAAAAATAAAATAAATTTTATTTATTTATTTATTTAAATTTGTATACCACCCTTCTCCTACTGGACTCAGGGCGGTACACAGCCAGAATAAAAAACATTCCAATACAAAATTTAAAAATTTAAAAGAATTATACAACTTTGGCTGAAAATTTAAAACCTCCCAACTAAAACCCATTAGACAATTAAAATCTAACATCTCAAAAAAGGGTGGTGGTGTTGAGGGGTTACGCCAGCCCTGCTTGATGGAAAAGAAAAGTTTTTAGGGCACGGCGAAAAGCCCGGAGATCTGGTATCCTCCATATCTCCGGGGGCAAATTGTTTCAGAGGGCGGGTGCTGCCACAGAGAAGGCCCTCCCCCTGGGGGTTGCCAGCCGACACTGCCTGGCCAACGGCACCCTGAGGAGTCCCTCTCTGTGGGAGCATACTGGCCGGTGGGAGGCTATTGGCGGCAGAAGGCAGTCCCGCAAAAACCCAGGTCCAATGCCATGGAGCGCTTTAAAAGTGGTAACCAACACCTTGAAGCACACCCGGAAGTCCACCGGGAGCCAATGCAGCTCACGCAAGAGAGGTGTCACATGGGAGCACCCCCTCACTCCCATAATCTCACACGCGGCCGCATTCTGCACCACTCTGGGTGCTCCTCAAGGGGAGCCCCATGTAGAGAGCATTGCAGTAGTCCAGGTGGGAAGTGACGAGTGCCTGAGTGACTGTGCATAAGGAGTCCTGATCCAGAAAGGGACGCAACTGGCGAATCAGGCGAACCTGATGAAAAGCCCCCCTGGCCACGGCCGTCATATGCTCTTCTAAAGACAGCCGTGCATTCAGAAGGCATCCTTCTGAGGAGTTGCAAGCCCTCTCTGTGGGGGCCAATAACTTGCCTCCAATAGCCAGCGATGGCACCAGCTGGCTATATCAGGACGCCGGAAGCCACAGCCACTCGGTCTTGGAAGGGTTGAGTCGAAGCCTGTTACTCCCTATCCAGATCCTCATGGCCTCCAGGCACCAGGACATCACTTCAAGGACATCGTTGGGATGGACTGGGGTGGAGATGTACAGCTGAGTATCATCAGCATACTGATGGAACTCCACCCCAAAGCCACGGATGATCTCGCCCAGTGGCTTTTCATAAATGTTGAACAGAAGGGGAGAGAGGACCAACTCCTGCAGCACCCCACAAACAAGGTGCCTCGGGGTTGATCTCTGCCCCCCTGCCAACATGGACTGCGTCCAGTCGAAGAGATAGGAGGAGAACCATCATAAAACGGTGCCTCCCACTCCCAACCCCTCCAACCGGCGCAGCATGATACCATGGTCAATGGTATCAAAAGCCGCTGAGAGATCTAACAGGACCAAGACAGAGGAACAACCCCTATCCCAAGCCCTCCAGAGATCATCCACCAATGCAACCAATGCTGTTTCCGTGCTGTGCCCAGGCATGAAGCCGGACTGGTGTGGATCCAGATAGACAGCTTCATCCAGGTACCCGGGAAGCTGTTGCGCCACCACACTCTCAACAACCTTCGCCATAAAGGGAAGGTTGGAGACCAGATGGTAATTAGCCAAAACAGCCAGATCTAGAGCGGGCTTCTTGAGGAGGGCCTCACCATTACCTCTTTCAAGGCAGATGGCAAGACACCCTCACTCAAGGAAGTGTTGATAATCCCCTGGAGCCAGCCTTGCGTAACCTCCTGGGAGGCCAGTACCAACCAGGAGGGACATGGGTCCAATAAACATGTGGTCGGGTTCAGCCGCCCCAGTATCCTGTCCACGTCCTCGGGAGCAACAGGGTCGAACTTCTCCCAAATGACATTCTCAAAACCGGCCTCCATCATCCCATCTGTACCTATCCAGTCAGAGACCAGGCCTTCCCAAATCTGAGTGATTTTATCATGCAGATACTGGACGAAATCCTCAGTGCAACCCTGCAAGGGATCCTCCCGCGCTCCCGGATGGAGAAGGGAGTGGGTCACCCTAAACAGGGTGGCTGGGCGGTTATCTGCTGCTGTGATAAGAGCGGGAAAATAGTTAAATTTTGCTGCTTTTATCGCCACTAGGTAGGTCTTAATATGAGATCTTGCCCGTGTTCGGTCGGATTTGGATCGACTAGACCTCCAACTGCTCTCTAGGCATCTTTCCCAGTGCTTCATCGCCCTCAGCTCCTCAGAGAAGTAAGGAGCAAGGTAGAGTCGGCGACGGGTCAGAGGCCGCAGAGGCATGACTCGGTCCAAAGCGTCAGCGGCCGCTCTATCCTAGGCGGCCACCAGCTCTTCAGCCGAGTCATGAGTCAGAGCCTGAGGAAATGGCCCAAGCTCCATCTGGAACCTATCAGGATCCATCAGGTGCCTGGGGCGGAACCATCTGGTCTGTTCCACCTCCCTGTAACGGGGTGTGGTGGTTAGAAAGTCAAACCTAAGAAAGGAATGATCCAACCATGACAAGGGCTTGATCGCTACCGCCCCTATCTCCAGGTCATTCATCCACTGCCCAGAGACAAAAATCAAGTCTAGAGTGTGTCCTCCCATGTGAGTGGGTCCATGAATTAATTGGACCTGCCATGGCCATCATGGAAGTTATGAACTCCTGTGCCACCTCAGACACTTCGCCGACAGATGGCAGGTTGAATTCCCCCATGACCATAAACCTGGGGGTCTCCACCATCACCTCGGCAATCACGTTGAGTAGCTCTGGCAGGGCAGCCGACACTTGGCAGGGAGCCAGGTACATAATCAGCAAGCCCATCTGCCTCCCTTGTCCCCACTTCACCAGGAGGGACTCACATCCGGCTATCTGAGGTACAGTGGCCTCCCTTGGAGCGAGACCTTCCTTTACAAGAACCGCCACCCCCCACCCCTCCCCTGGGACCTTGGCTGATGGAATGTATAGAAACCTGGTGGGCACATCTCAATGAGGGGGACCCCCCTCTCCTGGCCCAACCAGGTCTCTGTAATACCTACCAGGTCCGCACCCCCCTCCTGAACCAGATCACAAATATATAAAATACTAAAACTATAGGTAGTCCTCAATTTACAAGCATTTGTTTAGTGAAGCACTGAAAAAAGTGACTTATGACTGTTCTTCACTCTTACAACCATTGCAGCATTCCTGTGGCCACGTGATTAGAATTTGGACGCCAGGCAATTAGCATGTATTTATGAGGGTTGCAGTGTCCCAGGCTCATGTGACCACCATCTGCGACCTTCTGACAAGCAAAGTCAATTTGGGGAAGCCAGTTTCACTTAACAAGCATGTTACTAACTTAACAATTACATTAATTCACTTAACAACTGTGGAAGAAAGATTATAAAATGGGGAAAGACTCACTTAACAACTGTCTTGCTTAGAAAAGGAAATGTTGGGCTCAGTTTTGGTCATAAGTTGAAGACTATCTGTATCTAAGATGTATGTAAGCTTGCGGTTTCTTTCTGTCACTTCACCTGGAGGCCTACAACAGACCTGCTGTGGCTTGCCAGCAGCCAGCAAAGCTGGTAGCAGTGAGGTGGTTGGGGAGGAATATGTGCCAGTCCTGGAGTCTAGGGAAGGCTCGGACGATGGCTCTGAGTTGGAGGCAGAGAGGGGGCCAAGGCCATCTGGTAGTTCTTTGCTGCCTCCAGAATCTCCGGAGTCTGACATCAGCGAGGCAGAAGAACAGCGTGAGCCTGTTCCCAGTGTGTGCATGCACAGAGCTGCCAGGAAACAAGAACAATTAAGGAAACAGGGTCGATTTGGGAGTAAGGCTTGGAGATGATTGGCCTCTCCCATAAGACATAAAAGAAAAGCGAATGGGACGTGAGCTTTTGCAGGAAGCAATTAGTTCATCTGGCCGATTCAAGAGTTGAAAATTCTGTTTGTGACTCTGTGCCAAGTTTGGCCTTGCCCTGTGTCTGGAAATTAGCTCTTTGGCAGTGTTCCACATGAGATAGGTGGGTGTTGATAACCTTCCACTGAAAAACTGTTTATCAAGCCTTGTGGACTGTAAATGAAAGTAATTTACAGTCATATAAATAAAAGAGGTTTGCTGGGACTAAGTTGTTGCTGTTTACTTTCTAAGGAAGCCTAGGTCAGATCAAGACCAGTGACACATTGCAACTTGATGCATTTGGAATAAATGATCATTTGGGCCCTCTACAACTTGAATTTATTGATGAGCTATTGTGCCTTGCAAAGCGTGAAAAGCAGGTATGTAAATATAGCTGTTTTCTTGCATTAAAACTGCCAGTGGTACTGGCTAACAATTCGGAACAGTATTTCACATTTATTGGTACGTGTTCTGCTTTTAACATCTCGGATAACTCAAGGTCAAGGTCTTTCAATATGGTGATGAAAGGCAGCACCCATGACTAAAAGGAGTTTTACCAAGGCCTGAAGGCCACTGCATAGACTGAGAACATCAAGTGTGGTTCAGTTACACAGTTCACAGCAGACAACAAGGGTTTTGATAAGAAAGATGACAGAAAAGCATAACTGCTCTACCTGAGCTCACAAAACAGATGGGCTGTGTACACAGTCTTTTAAATGTTGCTCATTGTGTCTGTATAGATTCAGGAGACTATGCAATTGAGAGATTGTAACAGCTGAACTGAATTGAGGCCTTTGAACTATGGTGCTGGAGAAGAATCTTGCGAATCCCTTGGCCTGCAAACCACTCAGTCCTAGAGGAGATCAACCATGACTGCTCTTTAGAAGGCCAGATCCTGAAGATGAAACGGAAATACTTTGGCCATTTAATGAGAAGGAAGGACTCACTAGAGAAGAGATTAATACTGGGAACAATTGAGGGCAAAAGAAGAAGGGGACTGCAGAAAATGAGGTGGCTGGATGGAGTCACTGAAGCAGTCAGTGTGAGCTTAAATGGTCTCCGGGGTAGAGACAGGAAGGCCTGGAGAAAAGTTGTCCATGGGGTTGCGATGGGTCAGACACGACTTAGCAACTAACAACAACAGCAACAAACAGCTGAACTATTGTGAGATGGACAAAGCTGGATAATAAAAAAGACTGAATAATAATGATCAGTTTTGACTCGGCAACAAACAAATGGTCTTTTAATTGAAGAAAGAGGACTGCCTCTTTTTTTTTTTGGTAAAAAGATGCTTCTTCTTCAGAAACTTCAGATTTATACTTTGGAAAGTATAATACACTTCATTAAACTCAATTAATGCTTTGAAATTTCCAAAGCTGAAGCATAGCATTATCCAAAGCTTATAGTAATCAGCTTTTCATAATGCCATTAATTAGTTTGCCTAAGTCCTAATAATTTCTAAATATTACAGAATGAACCGATAACCATTTATTTGGAAGTGAATCCTGCATTTGTTTAGAAGTCACAGGCCACAGGTCAGGAAATGTTTAATATGTTTAGCAGCATGAACACATTCACTTTTAAACCTCTAGATATCAATTAGCTTAGGCTAACCTAACTCTGTAAGGATGGAGCTATTAGTCTTACTGAAAGACAGTGGGCTGTGAGGCTTTGAAATGTATCCATTCCATTACAGCACGTTGAATTTAAGTCAGCACGATTTATTTTTGTATGCACAAGCAAAGATTTCCTTGTGTCAGTTTATAGCTGGGGGAAAATGATGGTGACAGTTTTAGGGCCCCCAAGGGTGGCCCATATAACAACCCTATTGTGCCAGCTGCACTGGTTGCCAATTTGCTTGCAGGTCCAATTGAAAGTGTTGATTATGATTTTAAATCCCTTTATAGTATGGGTCCAGGCTATCTGAGGAAACATCTCACCCCAGTGGGATTGGCTTGCCCCACTCACTCCACCAGAAGGGGCATGGCGCAGGCTCTGGTGGAATCTATGGGAAATGGCTCCCACCCTATGCAACATCGTGCCCCCTGAAGTGAGATCTGCTTTTATGGTACACTTTTGGTTTCTGAAAGAGCTTCAAATCTGGCTCTGTGATTTGCCTAGGGCCCTGAGCCACCTCCACACTAGAGGTGGCTCGTGTACTGGAAGGAAGATCTCACCTTCGCTACACTTAATTTTGGTTTTTAATTTATTTAATCTCTTTTTCTTTTGATATTTAATGTTTTAACATCTCATACTTGCTTTTATGTCGTTCTAAGCCACCCAGAGTCACTTTGCAGTGTGATGGCAGGCAGATAAATTTAACAGAGAAATAACTCTGCGAATGAACCGAAAACCTGTCAACTGCTTAAAAGCATAATATTAGTCAAGATAGCAATAGCACTTAGACTTATATACTGCTTCACAGTGCTTTAGAGCCCTCTCTAAGCAGTTTACAGAGTCAGCATATTTTCCCCAACAATCTGGGTTCTCATTTTACTGACCTGGGAAGGATGGAAGAGTGAGTCAACCTTGAGCCGGTGAGACTTGAACTGCCAAACTGCTGGCAGCTGGCAGTCAGCAGAAATAGTCTGCTGTACTGCATTCTAACCACTGCACCATCACGGCTAACAAGATATTGTGTTTTTGTGTGTGTGGGGGGGGGGGGGGGTTGTTATTATTTAATCTACTATTCTTCAAAGGGGAAATGGTTCTTTCGGCCAATCTCATCTTTCATTGCTTTCTGTCCAGGATTTACAGAGACAAAAGAGACATCTCCCCTTTTCCACTCAAAAGATTTACAATAATTTATACGGTCTATTGGTTGTGCTGACTCCTGGGGACAAGTAGGCTTCTGTTTCTTTATTGTAAGTGTACTTTCACTACAATTCACATCTCTGGGATAGTAAGGAGTGGGTTGGCTAAATTTCCTCCCTTCCTTTTTTATCTACAGGTGGTCCATGGTTATGACCACTCATTCAGCAACCATTCAAACTTTTGATGGCACTAAATGAGCACTACTAACAATGGCTCCATGGATGCAATGGCTGTTGCAGTTTCTTCACAGTCACATAATTGTGATGCAGGCACTTGGTGTCCAGCTTGTAATTACAACATTGCAGTGAGCTGTGGTTCCTGCTATTACAATTTTGGATGTCCCTTGTCAGCTTCCCAGAACAAAAGCCAGTTGGGAAGCCAACAGGAAATAGGAAGTCATGCGAGGTCCTTGGTTAACAACCCAGGAAGTCCTCACTTAACAACAGCAACCAGGATTGTTGGAACTGCTATCACTAAGCAAAGCAGTCGTAGAGCATCATGCTTTAGGATTGTGTTGCTTAGCAATGGCAATTCCACTCCCAATTGTGGGAGGATCAATTTTATTTATTCTCCGACTGGAGATGAAATGATGTTTGCCAGACCACTTGCTTTGGTTTTACTCTTGACTGCATTTGAGGAAGCATTAAAAATATTCTTTTAGCTTTGAGATCCTGGCTGTGACAAAGTTTGAGAAGTCCTGGTTTAATTAAATGAAGCTGTGTCCCTGAAATACTTCTTTTCAATCATGTAAGAGGGCGAGCACAGCAAGTAGAGTTATGGATTTTTGTTCTGCACTTCAAATATTCAAGAGTTACAATGCTTCCTTTTGATTGCATTGTTATGGAGAAAAGATTCATCATGTGAACCCCTTCACAGGGAGGGAAGCTGGATTTTTCCACTGCCTGGGTCTATAAACCAAATGTTCTGTTGACTTACCTTCCATGCTACTTCTCTGGAGTCAGTGGGAAGCCATTCTTAGACAGATTTCAAGCAAGACCAGAATCACATTGCTACGGTAATTTCTGTCTGAACAAAAAAAGCAGCTTTCTTGCTGCTACCTTGTTTTAATGACAGCACCTCGGGTAATCCAACACTGTGCTAATATTGTTCAAAAGCAAACAGCTGAGATGTATCGGCTGACAGTCATCCATCTGAAAATTAGGATTTGAAAATAGATATTATTTGCAGAATTGTCTAATTTGAAGGACTAGATATACTGTATATTTTAATTAAGAAAGTCTTCGTTACTAATATTTCTACATTTTTGGGAGCCAAGAGACATGCTATATAACGACAAATCATTGGGGGGGGGGGAAATGTTTCTTATAATGTTGAAATAGCTCAAAGCCTCAGTGCAGCTTCATCCAACTTACCTGTTCATGAAGAAGGAACTGTCTTCATTGTGAGTTGTATTGTGTTGGGGTGTGTGTGTGTGTGTGTGTGTGTGTGTGCGTGCGTGCACTGAGGGAGCTCAACCAATCTCATTGTACATATGTTGTGCACTGACAATAAAGATTTGAATTGATACAGAGATAACTTTGAATAAGGAATATAAGAACTACTAAATAATGAGATCATTTCTGGTTCTGGATGGCAGCAGACGCTGCCTGGGTAAGTTCTTGCCCCAGCGTCTGAATCCCCCCGCCTGGAGGCCCCTCGGGGCCGGGTGCCCTGGTTTTGGGGTATCCGCTGTTAAGGGTGGCTCGCCAGGGGTCCCCTGCCTCAATTCCAGGGGCTGGGTGGCCAATGCTGGCACGCCCAAGGCTCCGGCGAGTGTGGGCGGCACGCAGCGGCCATTCCCAAGGCTGTTCCATGCCTATGTGCCTGTAGGACCCAGTGTATATCGAAATTAAGGCAGCAGGTAAAGAGGCGATCGGAAGAGGAAGGGATGCAGGCCGGAGAATAAGTAGAAAAGGAGAGACCTTGATTGGTGAAGCGACGAAGCGTCCTGCGAGTGAGAGGGGGGGCGAAGTTCCCCCCCCCTTGTAGCTGGGAAGGGCGCCGTGGCTGACAAGAAAGAGGAGGAAAAAAGAAGGAGACCTCTTACCTCGCTGATTTTTTGTGGAGAATGATGGAGGTGGAATTCGGGAAGGGAGGCTGGAGGCCCCTCTCTTTGTTGGAGAGTCATGGCCGGGGCCTGATTTCCTGCTTCTTTGTACACGATTGATGACATCACCCACCTCTGGTTTCCTGTTTGACCTACTCTACAAGCCGGACTCGTTGCTCCTGTGAGCGCCCTCTGGTGGATTGGGAGGAAATAGTGCTGATTTTTAAGAGACTTCTCCTTTCTGGATGCTTGTGCCTACCTGAGGACCTCTCATTCTTTATTATTGCAAGATGGCTAAAGGACAAAGACCAGCTGCAGGTGACATGGAAAAATTTTTGGAGAAATTGGCAAAGTTGGATGAGAAGCTCGTCAAACTTGATAAACTTGATGACCTGCAAAAAGGGCAATTGGAAATAAAATCTGAAATTGTAGTTATGAAAAAAGATTTAATTGCTGTTCAACAGGTGGCAGAGGAGAATAAGAAAAAGGTGGGAGGTTTGGAGGAGGAGGTGCGGGCAATCCAGAAGAGGGAAGAAATGAGAGGAAATGTAATTTTAACTTCGCAGCTGGATAGAATGTCTTATTTTCTCAGGTTTCAAAATGTGGAAGAGGTGGACCAGGAAGATCTGCGAGAAGTGATGGTTAAATTGTTGGGCGAATTTACTGAAAGAGATTTGGACTTTATGAGATGGGATATGGATCTTATTTATGGAGTAAACTCACAATATGCAATTTTACATAGTGTCCCAAGAGAGGTCCACATTAAATTTGTGAGAAGGGAAATGAGAGATGAAATACTGAGAATTCAAAGATCGGGGGCACTGATATACAGGGGCAAGGAGGTCACCATTCTGAAGCAGATCCCTAGACAGGTACGAGAATTAAGAAGAAATTATTATTTTTTATCAAATAAATTGTACCTTAAGGGAATAGGCTTCAGGTGGTTGATGCCGGAAGGTTTGATGATTTTCTGGGAGGGCAGTAGGAAGAAAATTAATAGTTTGGCAGAGGCTCAGGCCTATCTGGAGCAACATAAGACCCTCCTAAAGGGTGAAGATACAGGAACCGAGGAAGGGGAGGTACTAGATGATCAAGGAACGGGGGCGGGCGAGGCCGTGGCGGTCCGGGAGGAGGGGGGTGCTAAGGCTAGAACCTTGAGATCGAGAACTAAGAAATGACGAAGTGGGAGGAATCTATTACTTTGTGCCTTTTATGATATCTCTTATTTTTGTAAACTTTAATATTACTCGGGATACTGAACTGATATTTTTGTATAAATCCGGTTGTTAAATTTGAAATTTTAATAAGGGAAGATCTGCTGTATATGGAAAAAAGAAAATATATATTATCTTTGTAAAAGGATAATGAAAATTCCACATATTGTAAGCGATAATATTGTTTATTTTTAACCAATAAAAACTTTTATAATAATAAAAAAGAACTACTAAATAAACATAAACTTAGTCCTGACATAGAAGAGGGGATGTGAAAGAACCTTGATAAAACTCCACCTTGATTCTGTTTGCTTTAAAGGGGGACAGAGGGATACTCTGATGGACTTTCAAGATTCTGTTGTGATTGATTGATGTAGTCCAACAGCATCCACTTGAAAAGAAGCTCTTTCCACCTGAGCAGAAGTAATCTGCCCAAACAGTAGAGGAGCAGAAGATCAGCTCCTAACCCACAGATGAGTTTGGAAGATGGCAAGACAAGGAAGATGGACTTGAGTGTGGCTTGAATTGATTCCAAGAATTCATTCCCTGTCACATGTTTCCACGATCAAGTGATTAGAAATAATGGGAGTCAATAGAAATATCAGAAGCTTTGTGCAAAGGTCAAGAGCACAAAAGAAAATGTAGTTGGTGGTCAATGGTGATAAACTGGAAAGGTTTATATCAAGAGAGAATTTGTTCAGGGAGACTTCACCATCACCACTGTTGTTTGTCATTACACTGATTCCAACAACCAACCAATGATGGCACAGACCACTTCTTCACTTGGTCACCTCCACACAACATGACCAGCTGGTCACACAACATGTCACATGGCATGATCAGCTAGTTACATGGCATGCCACACAGCATGACCAACCGATCACACAACCCACCGACCACTTGACCACATGAGATCAATGGAAGTAGAGAAGAACTGAAACAAGACATTTCAACTGAAGTCCTGCTGAGAATGTCACCTAGCCTGGCGACAAAACATTTGGAAGCTAAACAGAAGCTTGGAAAACAAACCACCACCAACATGAACTGCCCGAGCTACAAATATTTTCTATCATTTCTGTGCCTAACAACAACTAGAATCTGGATCTTTCCACAGGAAAGAACATAGTTAAAAATCATAATGACAAGAAAATAGTTAAAAATCATAATGAAGCAGATGCTAGTGAGGAGGGATGAGACAGAATAATAAACAGAGTATTGGTGGATAAATATATTCATGTATGTCTGAGAGCAGATAAATAATGGCATGCATATTGGAAAGAGTGACTGGCAAAGAAAAGGCACTGGAAACCTGTTTGTTTTTTTACAAAAAGAAAAAAGCAGACAAGAATATATATAATCCATTCTCATCTGTATGAGTGGTATGTGTCTTCCTCAATCTCAGATCCTTTACCAAAGGCCTGAAAATTTGAGAGTTCTGCATAGTATCTTAGCTGTTCTTAGCACTGTGTTTCTCTGGACAGCGAGCTCTGATGTTGTTCCTTCCTTAGGAGTCACAGCCCTGAGTGCTCCTTCTACAACTGGGACCACTTTGGCCTTTACTTTCCATATCTTCTCCAATTCATCCTTCAGGCCCTAGTACTTTTCCAGCTTGTCATACTACTTCTTCCTGATGTTGCTATCTATCTATCATCTATCTATCTATCTATCTATCTATCTATCTATCTATCTATCTATC